>WAAD01034083.1:18962-116687 GCA_013389945.1 Fregata magnificens | reverse complement strand
CCGCTTTTAAGAAAGGGGAAGGGGAAAAACATGACACGGATTCTCCCGGTGAAGCAGAGGAAAATGTACATCCCAACGACACGTAAGTACCAGGCGGCTCTGCCCGCTCTTCCCAGATGTCTCCCGCGGGCATGAGTCCATGCAGAAGTCAACTCCGCAGTCCCAGAGATGGAAACCTGCCGACCCGCCCCCGACCCCTCAACTCTGCCAGCCCGGCCCGGTCCCTACCAGAGAGCTCAGCCCCGAGGTGAGGCGGGGGGAGTCCTGAGCTGGAGCGGGGCCATGGGAAGCAAGGTGGACAGGAGGGGAGGGCGGCAAGAGGGGCTGCAGATTATTGGGCTCTGTGGTCCCTCAGCTTCTATTCCTGTTCTGCAACCAGGTCTAGGCTCAGCTTTTAGCATCCATCTCCTCCTCTCATTCAATGCAGAAATGTTTGGGGTTTTTTTTCGTAAAGAAAGCGGCAGCACCAATTTGTCATCTCTTCCTACCTCTCTGCCTTCTTCCTGCTCTCCAGATGTATGGACCAGGTATATCCTGGCAGCACCTGTTAGGGGTTCCCAAGCCTCTTGCAACAAGTGCTGTCTGCATCAGGGACAGACTCCAAGCAGATGCCAACACACAATCAGACTGAGGCCAAGGTTCCTCATCAATTCCTACCTATGCAGGTGCTGCCAAAGCGGCCAGCAGAGTGGATCCAACCCAGATGAGGGACTGATGTCCAGTGGTTGTTCTGTCAAACTACCCAGAATGTGTGATACGGCGTTTGAGCTGGTAGGTGGTACTTGACAAAGTTAGAATGGCACAGACAGACCATGCCTGCTTAAAGACAAAATTTCTCCACTGCAGCTGTCTGAGCGGGAGAATGAGTTTATATTGAATCAGTACTTTGTGTTGCATGCGTTAGGATTTTTTATAGGGCTTTTGGAGCCCTGAAGCTGGGTTTACTGTATTGCTAAACCACAGCCTGAGCAATCAGCTTTGAGGTCTGGACCCCAGACACTTCCCCAAATGCTCTTCAGCCCCAGCATGAGTGTCCCTATCCATATTTGATATTTGTAGGGTTCTGTCTCCAAATACTTTTTTTTGGAAATTCCTTTGCATGCAGGAGGAACATCCAAAGGGATTCCCAACTATGTTCCCACCTTTTAGAGGATCATGTTTTTATGAACATACTGTTCTGGGCTCTGCCACCCCTTGCAGGGATCTTTGTCCCCAGAGTAGCCACTGCCCTCCCCTTTTCTCCAACAAGTGACTTGCGTCACTGGAACAGCAGTGGAAAAAAATATCAGAGGAAACATCCTTGAGCTTAGAAATAGAGTTTCAAATCACTTCCTACTCTGCCCATTCATTGCAGCCACTCATGATGTGTGGGACAACCCAGTACTGCAGGACCCCAAAAGACAGGCTTCTATCAGGACAGTGTGTCACAGCCCAAGGCACCTGAAAATAAAGAAAGTCTAAACAATTCCGGTCCTTCAAAGCTCATTTAAGTATAGCAGGAAACATTTATGCAATAGACTGTAGAAATGGCCTTCAGACATAGTTGCCCAATTGTGTTTTTATGGGGCCTATCAGCTGAGGTTCTTTCAGCATAAGATACATCTGTGGAGTCTGTTGGGTTTGCCTGATATCCAAGGAATCCATCTAAAGCTCAGGTCTCCCCTAAGGTTTCCAGAAGTTGGAATGACATCTACAAAAAAGAATAAAAGCTGTAATATTAAGACATTTGTGAAGAAAATTGTGATGCTACAGAGAATCCCATCTGGGAAAAAAGTCTCTGGAGTGTTTCTGGCCTCCTGAAAGGGAGTCCTTTCCTTTGAGATCCTCAGTTTTCATTTCAATAACAAAGGAGCTTCAGAGCCCTAAGAGATTTGTTGGGATGGGTAAGGGTGAGCCTCAGGGTCCCTGTTCTCTTCCACCAAGTCATCCTCCCTTACAAGGAGCTCGTTCATCAAGAAGATGACTCTGCCAGTCCACACCTCCAGAAAATTTTGTCAGAGCCGGAGTGATCCTGAAAGCATCACAAATCTCCCCTGCATAAGGTTTGCCAGGGTGTCTTTGGTCTGGAGTATGTGCTGGCCTCTGTATCTCACATAGCCGGAGCTCTGACAAAAGACACGTCCTTCCCTTACCTGTCTCTTCTCTCCCTGCAGCTTCTCATCCAGTGTCAGCAAAGAGCTGGTGGTGAGTGGAGAGCTTGTTTGTTCAAGGTTCTCTCTGAGTGAGCTGAGTGCTGTTTCCATGCCAAACCCTGATGTGATGGGCAATTGGGGACCTCAGATTAGGAAGGCTGGGACACTGCTTTGGTGTTGCAAACAGCTGGGGCAGGCAGAGCCTCTTCCATTAGCAGTGTGTTGCAGGGTGCAGAAGGAGAGAGAGAAAAAACAAGAGAGAAAGAGACAAGAGAGATCTGGACTGATCCCTCTTGGTGTACCCAAAATAATCCGGCTCTTCCTTTACTCTCAAACTGGCATAACACAAACCAGCTACCCTCCAGCTCAGGTGCTGAGCTCAGCCTCTGGGCTTGGACTGAGAGTGGAGGTACTTCCATTTCTGCTGGTGGGGCTAACAACCCCATGATAACCTGGCCAGTCCAAAAAGAGCTTCAGCAAGCAGGAGGATACTCAGTGAATGGGGGAGCCAGAGTTGGAATGGCACTTTGGCACTGGATGCTCTTCCCTGTTTTGTTCTTAAGGCACCTGCCACTCATAAATGAGAATCAGGCCCCTGGTGACTATGCCCTCAGTATTGGTGCCATTAGCAGAAAATGAGATATTTCCCTGTCCCTATCCTAGTCTGTGGTTCTTTCCCCAGAGGATCTTTCCCTAGGGGAGAGGATCCATTGGCCCACACTGAGTCATGTCCCTGTTTGTCCCTCCATGCCCACTGTGCCTCCCAGGACTAGATGGGGTCAATAGTGTCCTACATCTTCCGGCAGCTGCCAGCACCCACAAACTCACCTCGACTTCCCATGCCCGTCCATACCTACACACAGTTAATATGGTGATTTTATCTGTGGCTTCTTCAGCTGTCATGTCCCCAGTATCAATGGCTTTTTTCTCCTTTTTTTTCACCTCCAGAGTGCTAACTGATCCTGCAAGGACGTTGCCCCCCGCCCTCTTCCCTGCTTCTGCTATGGACACTTCTGCTTTCAGCATCCCCACGCCGGCAGTGTCAGAGGAGGGGAATGCCTCTGGCAGCTGGGCAGGCTTCACCACCCCCAACAGCTCCACCACTGCCAGCCCTGGTGTGGTTATCAGCGGTGTCCTCATCCCCCTGGTCTACCTCGTTGTCTGCGTGGTGGGGCTGGCTGGGAATTCTCTGGTCATTTACGTGGTCCTGCGGCACTCTGTGAGCGAGTCAGTGACCAACGTCTACATCTTGAACCTGGCCCTAGCTGATGAGCTCTTCATGCTGGGCCTGCCGTTCCTGGCTGCACAAAATGCCCTGTCCTACTGGCCATTTGGGTCTTTCATGTGCCGCCTGGTGATGGCTGTGGATGCCATTAACCAGTTCACCAGCATCTTCTGCCTGACGGTGATGAGTGTTGATCGCTACCTGGCTGTGGTCCACCCGGGGAAGTCCTCCAAATGGCGGACAGCACGGGTGGCCAAGGCTGTGAGTGCAACTGTGTGGGTGCTGTCTTCCGTAGTGGTGCTGCCTGTGGTTGTCTTCTCAGACGTCCCTTTAGGGATGAGCACATGCCACATCCAGTGGCCAGAGCCTGCCTCGGTGTGGAGAGCTGGCTTCATCGTCTACACTGCCACCCTGGGCTTCTTTGGGCCACTGCTGGTGATTTGTCTCTGCTATCTTCTTATCGTTGTGAAGGTTCGTTCCTCTGGCAGGCGGGTGAGGGCTCTGTCCTCCAAGCACAAGCTTTCAGAGCGCAGAGTGACCCGCATGGTGGTGGCTGTTGTGGCTGTCTTCGTCCTTTGCTGGCTCCCCTTCTATGTCCTCAACATAATCAATGTCGTCTGCCCACTGCCAGAGGAGCCATCCCTCTTTGGTGTCTACTTCCTCGTGGTGGTGCTGCCATATGCCAACAGCTGTGCCAATCCTATCATCTATGGCTTCCTCTCCTACCGCTTCAAGCAGGGGTTCCGGAGGGCCATCCTCAGGCCGTCCCGCCGAGTCCAGAGCCAGGAGGTGCCAGCATGCCCCCCAGAGAAGACTGATGATGAAGGGGAAGAGGGAGAGGTCAGCAAGATCACCCAGAATGGTAATGACAGGCAGGAGCACCCTCTAAGCAGTGGGGAAGGAGAAAGCAATGAGCAAAAGCCACTCCCTGAGGAGCCTGTGGGATGTGAAAAGAGCAACAAGTTGCATGTAAGTTATTTATGATGAAAGGGATGGTGCAGGGGAAAGAGACATTGGGACATGGGATCCCCTTCACCCTCTGTGCTTTTCCACCTCAAAGGCAATGGGAGACTGATACAAGGGAATATTAAAGTTCAAGACTCTGCTTAAAGATGAAGAGGGCTCCATGAACTTGTGGAAGAAGCAAGGCATTGCTCTTGGCTTTGGAAGGGACAACTGAGGTTTGTGTGGTACCAGGTAAAGGAAGGACTGCATCCAGGGAGAGCTGAAGACTTGATGAGCACTGACAGTATGGAGAAAGCAAGGTCAGCCCTAGATTGCATGATCTGTCCTTGGATCACCCAGCTGTGAAGGGCATCAGCTGCCATCTGACTGTGGCACCTCAAGGAAGTCCTGAAATGGCACATACAACAAATAGGCATCCCAGTGCCTTGATTATCTTCCTTATGTACATGAGAAGCAGTTTACCCTAAAAGAAAAACAGGAAGGAAAAATGTCTGCAGCAAAGAAATACCAGCCAGCTGCATGAATGGCTGACCCTTCTCTAGCTCTCCAATAAGTCTTGGGGACAACTTTCCTACCCATGCTGGTCGTGGCTGGAGACCACTCTGACTGCTCAAAGCCTCCTCTTTCTTTCCAGGGCTCTCATGGACTCTGGGCAGGCTGATGAGACTTACCTGGGAGAGCAAACGGGACATTTCTCTCCTGCACCTCACATTCTTCAGGGTTTTCCTGGTGGATCTGCACCCTGGTGGAAGGCGTAACAAGGGTAGAGAAGAAGACGACAAGGCATGGGTTGGAGGCAGGGTTTCTTACAAGCTGAAATGCCCTTTCCCTTTTCTTCTCCCTAAGCCTTATTATAAATAAACAAAAAGCCTTTGGACTTGAAAGGCTAACTGGGCAGAACCATTCCGTGTGCATAAGGGAGGGGAGTGCTATAGGTTTTGCTCTCCTGAGAATACACAATGTCTTTGAGATGAGCTGATCTCTCTATGGAGTAATGTTTGGCTGGTACAGGAGATCAAGGCATGTATCAGTGCAGGATGAGGACAGGGAGCAGAGGGAGGTCGAGGGATCTCCAGTGTGTGAGAGCTATGGTTGCAAGAGTCTGGGCAATACTAGGAACTGATTTGTCTTGTGGGAAATGGTAGAGTATTTGGCTCAGGATGGGGAAGAAATGATGTGTCTGCATGTGTACAAAGGTGGCTGTATGCAAAAGTTTGATCACTGGACTGCACGTGTATGAGAATGGCTGAACAGGTCAGAGATCGAGGAGTCAGGGCTGGTGGGAGATGTGCGTGGGTTGGGCACTGATGCTAATCTGTATGCGGCTGTGGGGCGCGTATAAATGTGTACGAATGTACATAAAGGGGTATGCATGTATATAAGTGTATACAAACACAGATGAGGAAGTGTGTTTATGTAACTGTGGGATGTTTAAGTGTAGATACGGTTGTGTAGGCATGCAAGTATACATGGAAATGTGTGTGTGCATGTGAATGCTTGGGTAAGACTGTGAGAGTATGTGTGTTGCTGTGAGTGTTGGATGAGTGCTCGCTTCTGTGCATCGGTTGTTGGAGGGAAGTTGTGGGTGGGCCTGTCTGAGTATGCAGGCTAGAGGAGCAGCAATGTATGAGGGCTGGTGGGATGAAGGTCTCTCTCTCCACTTCGGCTTCATTCCTGCAGGCTCTGCTAAATGTCTGTCCCCACACCTTGAACTTCTCCATGAATGCTGTTGCTAAGCTACAGCCACCAAGAAGACTCTCATACCGGAGCCCTTGGTTATATCTGGGCACTTTTCTCCACAAATAATTTTGAGAAATGGGAAGGAGTGTCCCACCAGGAGGAGACATGCCTCCCTGAGGTCAGGAGATGTTGGAGGAGGCAGTCTGTGGAGGGTCAGTGACAAGAGCTGGCAGGGTGATGGAAAGATGTCTCACAGGTCACTTGAGAGAAGGCATGAGATGCGAAGGGATGGCATGGGGTCAGGTGTGCTGGGACAGAAGGCAAAAGCCCTGGACTGGGAAGCAGAACAAGCTGCAGCAGCTGAGCATGACGGGAACAGAACCACTTTGTGAGGAAGCAAGAGACAAGGTCACCCAAAGGCGGTGTGAGAAGAAGTGAAGGCCCAGCAGGCATCAGGGGAACTGCAGTGCAGGGCACCAGAGTTCAGGAAAAGACCGTCGCAGGGCATCAGGTGAGGAGACATGTCCTAGCCAGGCCAGAGAGCAGAGGAAGGGTGGGAAGGGACTGCAAACATGACCAACCAAAAGACATTCAGCTGTATGCTCAGGTATACAGTATATGACTGGTACAGCCGTCACCTCCCCGACAGAGAAAGATTGTCTGTATGAATCCTCCATCCTCTTGTTTCCTCTTTGAGCTGGGACGCTGGTGCCAAGCTGTCCATGCCTGTAGGCTCTGCCTCAGGAGCTGAGCTACCAGCGATACCACACAGCTATTGCTTAGCTCCTCTTACAAAGTGCGGTTGCTTCCCTGAGCGTGGGCCGTCAGACACCCAAGAGCGCAGGCTCAACTCATGGGGAAAAGAAAGTGCTTGGTAGCCAGTTTCTATCCTCTGCTACCTTTTCACATCTCCTCCTCCTTCCATCCATGCATCAGCTGCCCACACTGTGGGCCCCGGTGAGAAAAGCAGCCAAACTATTCATGGGCATGGGATACACAGCCTGTTGGACTAAAAAAGCCTCTTTTTTTTTTTGCTTGGAGAGCTCCTGCAGCATCCATTGGATGAAGCGCAATCAAGAAATCCTAGCAGAATGAAGATGAACTGCGAAAGCTCCTGCCTCTATACGGGGCAACAAACAGTAGGCAGATTAAAGGGTCTGGCTACCAATTGCTCAGATGGACAACACAGCGCTTTAAACAGGGGTCTATGTTACTCCTCTTGCAGTCAGGAGCAGAGCGAGGTGAATGCTGAGCACCACTGGCACAGCAATCACTGTAGGACAGAGGAGAAATGGTATTAGCTGGGGAGCAGGTAGCGCTCTTCGTGGTTGGTGGCCAGGCACTGAAGAAGGCATGTGACAGTGAAGGAGGACCTTGCAGGACAGAGCTCAGATGGGTGGGGGGCAGATATGGGAAGGGTTTCCTTCTCCACAGAGTGGCTGCCCAGCTGCCATGGGGAGATGGGGGAGTTCCCTGGCTGCCAACACACGTAACAGAGATGCTCTCCTTCAACACTGAATTGAGCTGAGACCATTTCACACGCCTTTGCAGCTCCATCTGCTGCAAGTCACCACTCAAGAAACTCCACCAACTGGTTGGCTTCTTAAAATAATACCTACATCTCTGAAGAGCCCAAGCACTGCGATGCCAGCACCACGCAAGCGCACCAAGGAGACATCATTTCAATACACGGAGTCTGAGCCCACTAGCAAGGCAGCTCTGCAGGGGATCCTGCTGCGGAAAACAAAATGTATTCCAGGGAGACCTGCAAAAAACTGTGGCTCTTTAAATAGTTTAAAAGAAAAGGGTCACAAGCATCATCTTTTTCTGTCCTTTGTTTTCTTCTTCCCTCTACGCCGCATCCTATTTTTCAGTGACAAATTGGGAAAAAAAAATGAAGATGAACCAAAAATAAGACTGGAAGAGGGAAAAGAAAAGGTATTTTTTTCCCAAAATTCATGAGGAGAAAACAAACACTACAAAATTCTGCAAACTATCACCATTGATTAAAAGGCTGTTTTTCATAGGAACAGATGTTTGGAATGATGGATGGTACCTCACTGCCTCCTGACCCCTGCATCTCTCCTCAGCTTCGTCTCCCTCCTGGTGAATCCACAGGTTTTTCTGTGGTAATAGCATTAATCCGACTGCCCTTGTGATCCTTCTCCCTCTCCTAACGATGGTGCAGTTGACTCCGGGCAACCCAGAGGCCATGGGGATTGTGCGCAGTGGCTAAGTGAAATTTTGGCCGTGTTCAGGGGAATTTGTTCCAGTCAGATGTGGAAATGGATTTTTCTATTCTGGGTGCAGAGACACAGAGATAAGGGCTCCATCAAGCCCTGTGCTGCACAAAAGGTTTTATTCTCGTCACGTAGAGATCGGATCTGCAGGACTAGAAAAGGCCGCAATGATTTCAGCAGCATTGTGCAATGCCTCTTCCCAGCAAACGTTTGATGATAGACGGGGTGTTAGAGACACGGAGAGCCCATTCTGCCAGCTGCTCAGAGAGTTCATATGCACATGTCAGAGTGCACAAGAGCAGATATAGAGAGGCATATGTATGTGATGTGTATACATGCATACAAACGAGTATTTATGTGATTGCGTGCGTGTATGTGTGGCTACATGTGACTGTGTGAATGTGTATAAATATATATACATATTGATGTCTGTGGGTGCTTTGATTCAAGTATATCTATGTGGGCAGGAGACCATTTGCGGCCACCCACACAGATGCATGCATACCCAGACATGCATGTACCTCTTGGCCTAAGCATGAATGCAAGAACACAGCACATCATACACCTTCATACACACAGCCCAGGCATGGGCTAAAACTGGGAGATGACAACTGGACCTTGCAAATGGCCCTCCCCACACATGGACCCACCATACATGCACACCCAAGCACATTTCTGACAGCCCAACAGTGGCCCGGGGCAGCTTTGGACCCGCTCAGTGTGACCCTTTTGCTCTGCAGTGGATCTTCAGGAGAGAAACTGGAAGGGCAGTGAATGACAATCGGGGATGGGTTCCAGCGTGGAGGGGCGAGGGTGCGTTTCCAGGCTGTTACTAACACAGCCCACGCTTAATGTCATTTGAAGCTGTTGTTAGGGAGCCGCTGTATTTGGGATCAGCAGGGAAACACAGCAGCTCAGCTGAGGCAACAGCAGAACTGTCCAGGCCACGTTCTGCTTCAGCTATTGTACAGGACCGTGGAACAAGGGGGTGTGGGGAGGGGGCTGGAAGCAGTTAATCAGTTGTTGAAATAGGGTAGCCAGTAGATAAAAGAGACAGGGAGATACAAGAAAGGGAAACACCCTTAAAAAGAAGATGTTCCTGGCTCTCCTGAGGATTCAACAGAGAATTAAAATGCTTTATCTGCTCGAACGAGTGGAAAATATGCAAATATTTGCTCATGAAAACTTGGTGTTCTTTGCCTTCCCAAGCATAAAATATGCAAACGCCACGCACAACGCAGCCGGCTCACTCAGATCTCGCACTTACCACGTCATGCACAAACACACACACAGACATACCTGGCACGTCAGTGCAGCCAGCTAAAGACACGCGCCTGGGCTGCAGCACGTCCTTCTATACATGACAAACAGGGCCACGCGGGAAGGAAATATATATGCCTGGACTGACAAAACTGTGCGCGCACGGACTGGGGCCCATCGCTGTTTCCTTCGGTGGTCTTTAACGGCAGCAGCTGCTAAGCTGCGGGCGGGAGTTTGCAGAGAGGACGAAGGAACGTGAGCCCACCCCAGTCCCTGCCTGCCCTCGGCCACAGGTGCCACCCGTCGGCAGGACAGGCAGGNGGCCGACCCGTCCCCGCTTGACACACCCGGGTTCTTTTCCCACCTGGAAACGTCTCGGGTTTGAGGCAGGACTGTGCCCGGCAGAGAGGCTGCACGAATGGCTGGTCCCAGCACCCCTGCACACCCCGCGGTGTGCTGACGGCAGGAACGAGGGATATTGTCGGGACTTTCGTCGGGACCCCTCTCCGACGCCACTGTCTTCTTGGAAATCCCACATATTCACCATGCAGGTTGTGGGTCTGGAGATCCATGCTGAGCCCTCTGTTAGACCCTCAGAGGCATTGTAGCTACCGCAAGGCATCATACAGTTGCAGCAGAGGTCTGCTGCTGTGAAAACCATTGAGCTTTGCTGCAAGGGTATCGAACAACGCCTGTGCCCCTAAGATGCAGTGATGAACATGCTCGCGCTGGATCAAATGGCCAGAGAACGTGGCAGGACTCTTGCCCTGTTGACTGGTTTCAGGACCAGACTCAGGACAGTGCTACCGAGTGATGATGGCACCTCTCTGTTTCAAATCCCGTCCCCTCCGCCAGTGTCAGGGTGGTTCCCTTAGGTGCGAAGTACCCATCATAGATCCAAGTGTTTCTGTGAGCTCTTAAACACCAGCTTCCCCCCCTCTTGCCACAAAGTGCTTGTTTCTTTGGTGAGAAAGCTCAAGGGTACCTCTGAAGAAAAAATTCTTGCCCTAACCACTGTCCACCTTTCTCAGCACTCCTTGTCAGAGCTGAGATGCCCCCAGTAGTGATCGACTGTTGATAACTGCTCAGGGCAGGGCTAGGAGTGTGTGTAGGAGAGGACAGCACAGGGGTATAAACTCCTGGGTCTACATAGGTGTGGATGGGAGGAGGAGGAGGAGGCATTCAGATGCATTCAGATGCAGAGAAACAGAAGGCAGTGGGCTCAGCTGAAGAGTGTTTTTAAGAACTGGATCAAACAGGCTGCAATGTCACCTGGTATCTCTCACCCAGCCAAGCTGTTGGGCCTAGATGCTCACAAGGTGGTGAAGTCTTGCTGGTTGCAGTAGGTTCAGCGCTTGTAGTCACATGCCAGAGTTTGGGGTGGACACTTGCACAGTTTCTTGTCTCAGTGGTCTCGCAGGCAGGGTCCAGGTAGGGGTAGGAGACGGGACACTCAAGCTGGAACAGCTACCTATGGGGAGAGGGGCAGCCTGGGTGATGCGCCCTTAGCTGCAAGGCACCTCCAACTGACGCAGCTTGTCATCCAGTCTCTGATACACTGTTCAGCTGTGTCTGGCAGACATGCAGTGTCTTGGACGAGCTATGGGGGGACTGGGAAGTGGCAGACAAGCTCACGCTTTCATGCTTAGTATTGGAGACTGCCAGGTCTAGCAACAGCTTTGCTCTGGCGATGAGTACAGGTGAACGGCTCTTCCAGCTGCTCCTCAGCCACGTGGCATTTCAGCAATGCACAGCAAAAAAATGTAGCAGCTTTGCCAGGCCTCGATCTCTGTGTGTGACGGTCCAGGCTGCTGAGCAGCCCGCAGCAGAAATCCCTGCTGGCAGAAGTGCCCTCAAACTTGGCGGCAGCCTGTGTAAAGCCAGGGAACGTATCGTTCCTGGTTGGTCCAGGCCCCACATGGGCAGAAGTTATGAGAGAAATGTAGCCACGCAGCTGACGTCCAACAGGCCTGCCCGTCCTCAGAGACGTACAGGATATTCTAAGCCAGTAATTTCATACCGTGTTGGTGCTCTTGGGTAACAAGGGCTGGCTGTTACACAAGCCTCGTGCACAGCCGTGGAGTCCACAGGCTGGAAAAGATTTGTCTTCCCAACCCCCTCTGCAGCCTGGCCGGAGATGATCAGCGATCACCATACGTCAGAGGGCCTGCTGCTGTTACAGGGTAACCTGGGGGCACCCCAAAGTACCAAAGCATAAAAACTCACTGCCACCTTTCCGTGTCTCAGATGTCCCCCTCCCCGTTTGCAGGCAGGAAAGGCAAGCTGAAGGGACCCAGCCGCGGTCGGGCATTGACGGAGAGGAGGTGAGCGCAGAGCAGTGCTGCCCATCACTTCCCAGATCTTGAAACACGTGTGAGCTCTCTTTCCAAGGGTCGCAACAGCAGTAGCCAAAAGCCTGAACTTTGCTTCCAGAAGGAATCAGCTGTTGAGCTGAGCAAATCGTGATGCTGTGCGGGGTGGGTGGAAGGAGGGAGGGAGCGAAAGCCAAGCCTGACACGGGCCAGAGCAGGGGGGGAGGCACTCACAAAGGCCTTGGAGGCAGGATGGAAAAGACAGTAATTACATAAGAGCACTTGGCGAGCATCTGGCTGGAGTCAGCTGGGCCCCGCCAGCCCTCCCTCCCTGTGCTGCTAACCAGGAGCAGCTGAGGATACAGATAACCCAGCGCGGGACCCCTCCGGAGGGGAA
Source organism: Fregata magnificens (assembly GCA_013389945.1). NCBI lineage: Eukaryota > Metazoa > Chordata > Aves > Suliformes > Fregatidae > Fregata > Fregata magnificens. The sequence continues at coordinate 104,475 of WAAD01034083.1, read as the reverse complement.
CGGAGGTAAGAGGTCCTCCGCTTCCCCTCCCGGCTTGCGATGCTCTTGGAGAGTTCGGGCAGAGGGAGTGGGGAAAGGGAAAGTGGCTGTGGTGGAGGAGAAGCAGCCAGGAAGGGGAAGAGAAGGGGTTGTTTCTCTGCCTCTTGGTGCAGATGATGCCTTTGCTCTGGAAGTTTTGGTGAGGGACGAGCCACGAAGGGCAAGTGTGTGGGTGTTTGTGGGTGGATGCGAGTCTGTGTAGCAGGGCAGGGGGTCCACATGTGCAGAAGTGGAGCTGAGCTGTACACAGAGGGTGGAAAGGGGAGGAAACATCAAAGTTATTTCCTTCCTTCTGTGCCTGTGGTAGAGAGGGTTAAGAGGATGGAGGCAGTCACTGGGGGACAGCCAGGCTTTATCCCCCTATTTTGCCCTGATGGGGGGTTGCAGGAGAAGGGAGGAAATGTAGAAGGAGGATGAAGCGGCTGCTTTTGAGCAGGGATTGTTGCAGTCCGATCTGGCCAGAGCTTCCCCGGGCTGCCTCCAAGGCAGAGTGTGCGATGAGGGAGAGGGAAGATTGTTGAGCACGCAAGGTGCCTTCAGGCTTGGGTTACACTTAAAAGCATGGCTGGCGCAGGGTTATTGGATAGCATTCTCAAAACTCCTGTCTTTGAGCACTCGGCCATACAAGCCAAAACCTCCTGCAAATGTGGCTGCCCTGGCAAAATGCTGCTAGTACAGCCAGTTCCCTTCAGGGAGTAGGGCAATATTAACCTGGCAAAAGTGTCTCTACTGGCATAAACTGCTGCCCAGCTGGGCAATGCCACCAGTGCAAGGCTTTGTCTGCTGGCTCCCCACGGGTCCCTATTCAGCTCAGATGAGAGATTAAATACAAAGTCCTGCTCACTGCCCATTGTGGGCTGTTCTTGGAGTCAGATGAGAAAAAGGCAAAGGCCCCAGCTGATGAGGTCCTCCACGAAGAACATTTGCTTGGTTGTGAGCAACTCAGGAGTGCAGATGGAAAGGCAGGATGGAAACGAGGGCAATGGCCTTCCCTGCTACCTGTTCCCCTTGGAAAGGTAGAGGAGGCCAGACATAAGGCAGAGAGCTGCAGAAGGGGGTAATGTCATGCTTGGAAATAAGCCAGGCAGGAAAACCTGAGGGAATAAGCCACTGCAATAGCTTTGATGGGACAGAGAGGAACTTTGCCTTCACTGTCAGTCTCTGAGTTTTCACACACCCCAGAAAATCTATTGGCTTTCAACAATAGTACTGTCAGCTGCCAAAATCCCCACCAGCAGCAGGCAGGAGTAGATAAAACAACTGATAACAAAACCCCACTTCTGTCAGCTGGCAAGGCTCCATTAGCAAGAAGTGTTGCCCTAACCCTTCATCCTCTCATTTTCCAAAAGGGGAAACTGAGGCACAAGCAGATGTGGGAGACTTGCAATGGGTCTCATTGCATGTCAGTGCTGGAGCCCGGCTAGGAACTCGTGAGCACAGCAGCAAATTTCTTGGTCGTCTTCCTTTCCCTGAGAGTCATGTTCACTCCAAGTTCATTGAGCTCCAGGCTGACAGGCAGCCTGAGAATATCTCCAGACCTCCCAGCCCCCCTTTCTCCCTTCCCCCCAGCTTGCAGCACATATTTTCCCAGCGTTTTCCGCTTGCTTCTCCAGTGGTGCTGGGGTCCTGCCAAACGCCAGCCACTCTCTGGGAAGCAGGGCCTCCCATTCCCAAACCAAACAAATGGGAGAAGGAAAACAAAACAAAAAAAAGTCCAAGCACATGTAGGCACGCACAAAACCCATTCCCCCCCTCAGAAACCTTGGAGCCTTCTCCAGCTTCTCTCACAAACTGCAGGAGGCACATGCTGACTTGGCACTTCTGGCCCCCGCAGAAGACAGCTATTACCCATCCTTCCTTCACCCTCCCAAAGATACATATGTGCACCCCCACTGGGTATAAGTTCCCAAATCTGGTTTGCTGCAGGGTAAGACCCCCAAAATCCTCTTCCCAACTGATTCTGCAGTGTAAGGAAAGTCTCCTGTGTGTGTCCCCGCACTCCTCCCCCCCAAAATGCCCTCATTCCCAGGTTCTGGTGCAGCCACGTAGTGCTCACCCCAACAGCACAAGCACATCAGCTTGGCGCCAGGCTGGGGACAAAGATCATGGCCGGGGTTTGCTGCAGATCCTCAGCCTTGCTGGCAGGCAGCTCCCCGTAGCTGGGCTGTGCTTCAGGCCAGGCACACCCCTCCCATGCGAACTGCTCAGCCTGGGACCTGACCAGGGGACATGACCGGGGGATGACACGTGCCGGAGTGCAAGGCATCCCCAGGGAGAAGGGATGAACAGAGAGGCAAAAACCTGATGCCTCTCCCAGTTGGCAGATGAGCCTGCTAGAAGTGTCATGTCCGGAGCGAGAGGCTGCAGTGACATGCAGAAGAAACAATGCAGGAGAGAATGGAAGATGAAAAAGTTTGGGGACTAAGAGTGGGACTGGCAGAGCTGGGGAGAGAGCGGGGCCAGCTGGGCTAAGGGCTAATGCGTGGGACAAGGGACTAATGCAAGGGAGTGAGGGCAGAGTCCTGCACCATCCCACCTGAAGGAAAGTCCGTCTCTTCCACCAACACACCACACCTTACCCATCCTGAGATGCTCAGAGTGGGACACTGACTGCCTGCTCACCCTTTGCACAGGCTGCAATCTGTGCTGCCTGCATTTTGCTGACCAGGGCTAGGCTGTTTGGAAGTGAAAAGGCAGAGAATAAAAAAAAAAATCTATAAGGAAAAGGCATTACCTAGGAAAGAGTTAAAAGGTGCCGAAACCCAAGCCGGTTTGCAATGGAGAGCGCCCAAAGCCAGGGAGGGAAAGGGAGGGAGAGGAGAGGGGAGGGAGCAGGTCCAAGCCCAGCTTGCACACCCAGTCAGCACTCAGCAGCGCCTGTGCCAAGAGCCAGCTTTCTTAAAGCCATGGGCCCGGGGGCCGGCTTTGCAGGCGGAGGGGAGCCCGCGAGCAGGGGCTGGGAAGCACAGAGGGGAGCCCTCAGCCTCCGGGGTGAGCTGCCACGCTGCGCTGGGGTGCAGGCAGAGGGAAGGGGGACACAGGCTGGGAGAGGGGCTTTCTCAGCTTGTTTGCGTGTCTGTCTTTCGTAAGCATACTTTTCTGCAGGCGGCCTGCTCCGAGCTTTGCTTCCTTCACCCTGTGCGGCAGAGCAGCTCCCCTCTGGTCTGTCTGCAAAGGCCTGGCACTGCCTGCTGCTCTCGGAGGAGCGCGGCATCCCTTTGGGAAGGTGCTGGGGTTTGGCTGAGAACACAACTGAGCATTGGTGGGAGGGGGCTGAGGCACAGAGAGGGATGGGATTTGGTCGGGGGGAAGGAGGGAAGTTCCCAGCCCACAGCAGAAGGGACCTCTCTGCAGAGAGATGTGGGTCAGACTCCAGCTGGGACAGGGGGGTTGTTGGGTTAGACTCCCATAAAGAGTTGATACCTAGTGACTGGAGGACTGGAGAAGTTTTTTACAGCCCTCCCCACAGATTCAGCAGCCTACCGGAGCATACTTTTGCTAAAGGGGCTGTGTGGTTTGCCATGTCTCCTTCCTCTATCCCAGCCTGGGGACTGAATCTTCTAGTGGCTCCAGTGGTTTGCCTTGTGAGGGTCAAGCCTTCTTCCAGGGTTAGCACCTAGTGTCTATTGAACTGGGCAGAAGGGCGTGGGGCATCCTCTTGGGCCATGCGGTTGCTACTCAGATTGCAGCCTGGAATCTCCAGGGACTTCAAGCATGTAAACTCCCTCCACAAGACAATGCCATTTCGTCCCACCCCTGGCTCCAGCCACAGAAAGATGTTTTGTGGTGATCTCTGCTCCATCCCCCGTGTCCTGCCCTCCTTATATCTCACTCTGGCGCTTCCTCGTATCTTCCCAGGTCACCATGGACATAATTTACCTGCGCATATCCCTGGCCTTCCTTCTTCTCCCTCTTGTTGTGCTTGGGGCACCCACTGATGAACCCAACCTTACAGAACCAGCCCCTAGTGCTTGCAAGCGCTGTTGTGACCCACTGGACTCTTCCACAGATGCCCCACCGCTCCCTCCCAGCCACCACCACTTGCCCTACCCCATGCCGGAGGTCCGTCCCTATATCAACATCACCATACTGAAGGGTAAGTGCCCATCTTGGCCCTGGGACGCCAAGGCCTGCTCAGGGACCGATGGCACTGCAGTGGAGGTGACAGCTGGCTTGCTGGCATGCTGGTTATGCTAACAGACTGCCAGATGCCATCTTGAAGGGTATGTGCCCGCACACACTGTGCCCAGGGTTTAGATGTTTCGTGCTGTGATCAGGAGTAGCCTGGGGGATGGGAAGTCAGTGCATATCTGTACTGTGACCTCTGTGTTTCAGGATGCTGCCTGCTACCAGCTCTTCCTTCCTTCTAGCACAGGAGTGGCAGTGGCAGCCTCTTGCCAAGCTGCGAGGACACCTTCCTTGCCTCAGACTTCCAGAGTCCTGTAGTGCCTGAAGGAGGGAGCAGTCTCTATCCAGCTGGAAAATAAGCAGGTTTGGAGGGTAGACATTGGCACCCAGGAAGGCTGTGGGGAAACCTTCTCCAGCTCCATGGGTCACAAGCATTTTGGAGTGGGAAGAGGGCAAGGGGAGGCAGCAGCTATTTGCAAGCACCTCCAGGCTAACTGGCAGTGACCCCCAGCTCATTCCACCCTACTGTGGCTGGCTTGGCTAACGGGAAAAGGCTCCCTATTTTAGATCAGCTCCTCCCTTCAGGGCTCCCCTTTTAGCCTTTGCTGCGGGCAAAAGCCTGTTCCCAGCTGGATCCTACTCCACTCGCTTATTGTTGCTCTGTGGTTCCTCTGGGCTAGCTGGGCAGATGTTCCCCCTTCCCCGCCCAGTCTGAAAATAGCTGCAATCCATCAAAGCTCAGAAGTGTGTCTGGGGCAGACAGAGGCCTGGACTAGAGTGGGGTGTTGCAGGGGGACCTGCAATACCATGCAGGGGATGGACAGGAGGAAAAGAAAAAAGCACAAATTTGGGATGCTGTCACTTGTGCTGGAGGCTGCTCTGACCCCCATCTCTTCTCTCTATACACAAAGTACGTTCTGGTGCTGCTTCTCTCTCTGTATTGACACCTGCCCGAGTGTGAGACAGGCAACGCGCAAACCCCAGGGCAGAATTCCAGTATTAATTACACAGGATGCCCAAAGGATGCCAGTATTGTCAAAGTACCAGCCCTCGAACTTGCACTGCACTATCCGCCAAGTCCAGCTTGGATCTTTTCCCTCTGACCCACCTCATTGTCCCTCTCTAGCCATATTCTCCCACAGGCATTAGCACTTCTTCCCCTTCTCCAGCCTACAGCAAGAACAGTGTGCACACTACGTGGATAATTGGGTCATAGGAGAGGTGTGTAGGAGGGCAGGGGCTGTAGTGGAGGTAAAGGGGTGTGGAGGAGGACGAAGAGGTAAAGAGGCCCAGTGGTACTTTGCACTGCTGGGCTCCCTCTCAGGCTGAAGTCTCCTAAGGACAGATCCTAGTGCCTCCAGCAAGGCCATATCATGTGGTGAGCAGGGGGTTCATAAGAGAAGAGGCCCCAGTCACACCCAGAGCTCTGCTAGCTCCTTTCCCATGAAGCACAATGATATTGTGACCCTCAGGAGTGTTCCTTCTTCTGGCATTGCCCCATCCTTCAGCAATCCTCTGCCTCCTCATTAGGCTTTCTCACTACCACTTCCACCTCTCCCTTTGGCATCACACAGGAGTTGTGTCCTCTGCTTCCTCTTGTAGGAGAGAAAGGAGACCGGGGAGAGCCTGGGATGCCAGGGAAATGGGGCAAAGAAGGACCACGAGGTGAGCGGGGTGCCCAGGGCCAGAAAGGCAGCAAAGGACAGATGGGCACAGCGGGAGACCCCTGCAAGCATCAGTACGCTGCATTTTCCGTCGGTCGCAAGAAAGCACTGCACAGCAGCGAGGGCTTCCAGGTCTTGATCTTTGACACCGTCTTCGTCAACCTCTACAGTCACTTCGACATGTTCAATGGCAAATTCTACTGCTATGTAGGTGGACTTTACTATTTCAGCCTCAACGTCCACACCTGGAACTTCAAGGAGACTTACATGCACGTCATGCACAACGAAGAAGAGGCAGTCATCTTGTATGCCCAACCCAGCGACCGCAGCATCATGCAGAGCCAGAGCCTCATGCTGGAGCTTCAGGAAAATGATGAGGTCTGGGTGAGGCTCTACAAGCGGGAGCGGGAGAATGCCATTTACAGTGATGATGTTGATGTCTACATCACCTTCAATGGGTACCTGGTCAAGCCGAGCCTTGACTAACTGCCTCTCCTCCTCCTTGGAGCCTCTTTGGCCTTTTCCTTCTTCCTCTCTCTCTCTCTTTACTGCCCGCAACCACTGCAAATCACTTGGAAATGGGCCTGTCAAGTCTCAGGCACTGAGTGTGAAACTTGCCACACTGGCTCCCACCTCATGCTCTCTTGCAGCCAGGCCTGTACCTGTCCACTTACAGTGTGACACTGCCATCTCTCGCCTCCTCACCTCATGACCCCAACTTAGGTTATTGGCTTCTTCTAAATCTGCCAGCAAACTGTGTCTGGCATTTAGGGTCCTAGAGCAGGAGGAAAGCTAAAATGCCGCTCCTGGGGATGTGTCCCTCCTTGGGGCTTCATACACAAAGGACTCCTGTAGAAAGGGCTAGCAAGTCCCCACTGCCCAGGTGCATCCTGGCTCCTCTCCGTCCCAACTAGACATGCCAGTTTTGCAGCCCGCAACATGGCCTTAATGTCATCTCTCACACCTGTAGTCTGGAGAGCGGACTGGGGTCTGATGGTCTCCTGTAGCACAAGGAAGATGTAGGAGCGGTGAGAGATGATGCTGTCTTTCCAAAAGGGGACTGTTGGCCTTCTGAAGTATGCCATTGGCTTTCCTTAGACACCCTTCTGGGTCACAGAGTCCAGGTTGGCTGTAAAATCTAGGCCTGGTGGGATTGTCCTCCTCTGTGCCAGCTCTAGCTCTTCGAAGAGATGAAGGGCCAGACACTCAGCCAGACCCTTCAGAGGCATCTGCCTTTGAATCAGTACAGCCCACCACTCTGTTCGCAATAGGGATCATAAGTACAGGATGCGAGAGAGAGACAACCTTACCAAACCTCCCTCCCAAACCTCCCCTGGGATGCTACTCGGTCTCGGTTCCCCAGCTGGCTGTGGGAAGCTGGTCCAGACAGTGAACCCGAACCTGCTCTCTTCTTTGGCAGAGGTGCACCCATGTCCTTCCATTGGTATCAGCAGTCATCCCTAACACTTGCTGATGTGAGGGGAGAGTCAGGCCCTGGCTCCTGCATGCCCTTATGTTGCCCTCCTGAGGGTGGTTCTCCCACATCGACATTTAGGGACCACTGTTTCGGGACCTGAGCTGGAGGCTGTGAGGACAATTGCCGTTAAATCAGTTCCAAACCTGAGCAGTTGGCACCTCTTTGCCTCTGTGATGGAGAGGAGATAGAGGTGAGACTACAGCACCTCACCCCAGGGGTAGAAGCTTCCTTGCCACATGCTCTGTGCCATTTTCTGGCAATCTCATCAGAGCAACTGAGAAAAGCATGGGGCTAAAACAAACCCTTGCTCTTCTTGGCAGGTTAGAGATATTGCAGTGGGAAAGGAATGCCAGCGGTAGGGTTTTCTAGTACCATTTGTACTGGTCTCACACTGCTTTCACTCACATCCCTCTGGGATTGCTACGGTCCTGGGGGGAGCAGGTGAGGCTGACTCAGCACTTTGGGAAACCTACTTCCACATGTTGTGATGCTCCCATAAACAGCAGTGCCAAGAGTTGTCTCTTTTTTGAGTCTCAGGACAGGACAAGCAGGAGAAACTGTATTTCTCCTCTGCCCATCACTGATAATTAAGTCTTCTGACTTACCTAGCGTCTGTGGTCTCACGGTTAGCCATGGTCTCTGCCTATAGCATCTGGGACTACCAGAGCTCTTCCATAGGAGATACGCATCATTATACAGGACTAGGTCCGGCACACTCAGCCCGGGATGGCAAAGGCACAGGGACCCAGGCTAAATATTAAAAATGAACTTGAGAGAATTGCAGGACATTTTCTCTCTTGCCCTGTTGACTTACCCTCCCTGCTTTGCTAAGGAAGCTGTACAGGCTGGAATGAATTTCAGGCACTTTCTGCCCTGGATCCTCCCCACCACTGTCACTGAGGCAATGGATATAAAAACAAGGTTTCACTGAGGCAAAGCTGGGTTTTTCCCAGGGAAACGTGATGATGGGATCATGGGAACTAAAGGAGACTGTGAGCTTCTTCCCCTCCCTTAGCAGGTCAAGCGTGTGGAATTGCTCAGAGACAGGATTTCAGGCAGTAGAGAGGAAGCAGCATGCTGGAGGTGATGCTCAGGACCGAATCCCTTTCTCTCTTCCTCAAGAGGCTGCAAACCCAGATATTGTCTATTTACAGTATATAGTGCCCCTGTGTCTCCCTGAAGAGAAGCAAGCTTCTCTAACACTGAATATCTCCAGAAACAAGTTTCTTCTTCCTCCTTTTCTCTTTGATGTTTGAATTCCAGTGATAGGTCTCATGTGCTACCTATGAGCAGCCAGATGGTGCCTGATGCACATGAGAGGGGAGGGCGGGGGGACCAAAGGGTATGTTTAACAGGCTTCTTGGTGCTAAACAAGATGGCAATCCCTTGGTGCTAAATCAGATTTCAGGAGTATTGGGTGCTTTCTGGAAGGTGTAGTAGGCTGAGTTGTAATGTACTGTGGAATTAATGGTGCTTTATGTTACAAAACCAAACAAACTCCAAGAACTTTTGTATATATATTTTTTTCAGTGGTATTAAACTTTTTTCCCTGGTTGTTTTGCACTTAGATCTGCTTTTCCCTCCCAACCTATTCCTTCTAGCTCTGGTTGTCGCCAAATAGTGCACTAGAAAAGACACTGACCTGAAAGAGACAGGTGAAAAATCTAACTCAGGTCTGAAACTTCCCTGGGCAATCCTTGGCAATCTTCTGTCTGTTTCCTTTGTGAAGAACCATAACTTTAAAGCTATTTACTACTTTGACACTTCTAATTATGACAACCCCCTCCTCTCTGCTGGGAAAACTTTAAGCAAATTTGAGGAAGCATTCTGTGGAAATTACCAAAAAAACAGGACAACACAATGGGTTGTAGGATTAGGCTTCAAGTACTTCACTGATTCTATTGAGGAAGGCTGGGCTAATGGTGGACTTCTCTTAAGGGGGATCAGACCCTTTATCTTGTGAAATTTTTAGCACGTGCTTCTGTCAGGTACTTAGTAAGCATGTGTGTTTTCTGTTTTCCCTGTGGTGTTTCTCTTTTCTCTGCCAAGAGGTAAAACCCAGGAAGCACAGATGTAAGAGGGACACTAAACTGTTGACTAGACAATTGTGCTTGCTAACAATGGGGTGAGTGGCAGTTCCAGAGTTAAGCTAGACATACATTTTTGGAAGAACTGTGTGTAATGGGAAAGGCTTGAGGTTCAGGCCAGAGGTGGAAAGATAAGTGGCGATTACCCATAAAGTTGGGGAAAATGGGGAGACGTGAGGAGGGAGTGGAGACTTGGAGGCTTGAGTGGAAGATCTAGGAGGGGTAGAGTCTTAAGGAGGTCTGTCAAGGTCTCAATGCAGGTCAAAGAGGTAAGTAGGGTTTTTTTAGCATCTTTGGGGTTTGGACTGAAGGGGGTCCTGCTGAAGTGGAGGAATGAACAAGAAAACAAGAGGAGATGCCCGTATAGGACCTTCTGTTTTGAGTTTAATTCATCTTCACATAGCTTCTCCTGTGGTTTGACATGTACCAGATGCTTTGTTTGGCAAGGGATGGAAAACATAATCATACACATCCTTACAGGCCTCTTTGGTCCTGTGTCAAGCTCAGAGCTAGGGATATATATATCTCCTAGTAAATGCGGTACTCTGTCAGATCGGGAGCCGAGCCTTCTTTGGGTTTTTTATTTACTTCTGAGGAAGCAGATAGAAACGTGTCCTCAGGAAGTGCAGGGGTTGCGCTTGTGCATGTTCTTGGCCCCTTGAGGTGAGATGCTGGTAGATTGGAGGTGCCTTTGTCACACTTACAAAAGGTGAGGAGCGAGGGAGGAGGGAGGAGCGGAAATGTGTAGCCAGACCTTCTAGAAAAGTTTTCTATGATTCAGTCCTTCAGCCTGCCCACTTGGAGAGGAAGGTGCCACCTGAAGGCTGTCTTCAGGCAAATCCCTTGGGGCTAAGATGCATGCGTGACAAATGGAGTCTGTAGCCGGTGCCACCCATCACACCGTGGATGTCTGGCTGGGGAGCTGCCATAGGTGAAGCTCAGCTCGAGCAACGTGAACCCTGCAATGCTGTTGAAGGAACAAGGGCTAGACTGGGTCAGACCAGCCCTGCTGCCCTGCCAGTGGGTGCAGCCATGCCCTGACGGCCATGAGACCTCCAGTCACCTCATTCACCCCAGGGCTGGGTCCTTTTCCATGCAATGGGGCTGCCCTGGGGTATGTGAGCCTAGGGTTGGTGACAGCCAGCACCTCTCTCCTGGGCAAAGACAGAAGCGTCCCCTGGAGTGGACAGCTACAGCACTAGCCCTGGGGCCGTGCCTCTCTTTTCCCCTGAAAGACAGGTCCAAGCTCTGCTGCAAAGGGCTCTGTGGCCGTGTCTCAAGCTTGTTCAAGGTATGTGCCAAGGGGTTGGCCCTTTAAACTAGCTTCCTGCGGGTTTGTGGTCTTGCAGGTATGAAAGTGGGGGGAGTGGGAGAAGAGGTAAAGGGCAGGATATGGTGCTGTGTCTGGGGAAGGAGCATGTGTCGGGGCCAGCTCAGGAGAAGCTGAAGGCCCTGCAATAGCTTCTTGCCCTGTGATAGCTGTGGGAAAGGGGAAGAGAGAAGCAGGGCAAGCAAAGGAGTATAAAAAGAGACCTTTGACCCTGCTGCAGGCACTCAGATGGACACAGGTGCACGTGCCTGCACCCAAGCAGGAGGGAGGGCAGGGGTGCAGCATGGCAGGACCTGGCTCTGCATCTCCCCTGACCCTTTTTCAAGGGTGGGCCCAGCAGATGCCAGCAGAGCCCCTGCCTCCCTCCGTCCTGTGCATCGCAGCTGGATGCCATCAACGGGTTGAACCTGCCCCAGATGCTCTATTTCTCACCCTCCTTTTCCCATTGCTGGCTGGGAGCTGCCAATGGGCCCAAAGGGCTAGATGCAGACCTTGCCCATGGCTGCGTGGGTGATAGGGCACAGCTCCATTGCCAAGGGCCATCGTTCCACCACCTCACGTGGAGTGGCTCTCCTCTGACGACAGTGGGAAAACAGGCATTCGCTGAGCTATGCTGGGCTTCAGAGGCCAGCTCGGTGCCACACTCTGCTATAACACCCACATATGTATGCACACACACATACCAGCCCCATATGGACATCTCTCACCTTCCTGCCAACGGAAACTGTTGCCCTTTGCAAGCCTGGCTCGCTCTGAAGATGCTATCAGGAGGTGGGTAGAGGGGGGCTGAGGCTCCAGGCCTCTTCGGTACAAGCACAGCTCCCTCGCCTCATGACGTGCCTCCTCCCTTCTCCCACAAGCCCTCTGTGATCTCTCTCCTCACTGTTATACCATGGTGAGTGCCAGGGCAGGAGGTTTAAATCAAAGGCTTCTGACAGTTTCTCAACGCACAGACCAGTCCCATCTCTCGAGTTTGTGTCACTTTTAACTCACAAATGACCAGGGAATTACTGCAAAATCTCACACCTTTCCCAGTCTCTGTTTGCAATGACTAAAATGGGAGGGAGCAGGATGGAGAGCTCTTGGGTTGGAGAAGCTAAGGAGTAGGGGGCTCCCCATCCATCTGGGAAGGTTGGGAATCCAGCCTCGGGTGAGTGGGGGCTGTGGGGCTGTGTTGTTTCTTGATTCACTTTAACCTACTTGTGTCCATGCCTTCGAGAAGTGAGGCTGACCTGCATCAACCTCAAAGCTGCTGAGGTGCGTTGACTGCCAGGGAGCCCAGGCAACGCAAACTGCAATGCACCTCTGGGGTGGGAGATGTGTCCAAGCCTCACTGGTTGCTACTGAGGGCAGTTGCAATGCTTTGAAGTAGCCAGGGGAAGGAAATGCCCAGGGAGAGGAAGTAGGACAACAGGTCTCCTGTCTAACTGATATTCATCCTGCAGGCATCATTTTCTCTGTTCTGGTCCCCTGCTCTAAAGTCCTGACCACTCTCCAGGTGTTTGACATAACAATGTCCTAGGGCAAGACTTGGGCAAACATCTTCCATGCGGTGCCTGAGGCTCACTGCATTCTCCTGCTCGCCCCACACGTGCTTTTCTGGGCTCATGGCATTCTCCTATTTGCCCTTACACACACTTTTTTTTTTGCCCCATATGTCCTCAATTCTTCCCCTGAAGTAGTGGAATGGAGCAGAGCACTAGAAAGGACTTTCCAGGCAACCAAGCCCTGTCGCCTGCAGCCACAGGCAGCAATTCAGCAGATCTCTTGGGCCAAGGGCCCACAGAATTACCGTTACCACAGTCCAAAACACCTCCCAAGCCCTTGCTTCGCTTGACTCCCACTTCCCTCCATGTGGTATGCTGGTGGCGTTGTTTGACTCTTTAGAAGACTTGTGCAGGCTTTTACAATTGTACCTTGTACAATTGTACAGGGACAAGCTTGGTCCTGCAAGGCTTTGAAATTTTTTTTTTTTAAATTCCATTTGTTCATGATATGTCAGAGTCTGAAGCGCTCCCCCAACCCTAGGGCAGGCTTGCTTCTCCTCCCCCATCCCCAGCCCTGCCAGCTGTGGAGGCAGAACAGCTATGCCTTCATTGCAATGACTAGACCAGGCAGGGACAGTGGTGTGTTGGGTCAGCCTGTGACCCTCTTGTCCTGCAGGGCGGCAACCTGAGCTCTGGGGAAATGGAGAGGGGATCACTGCATTGCCTTGTCTTTGCTGCAGGGCTTTTTTTTTTCCACTCCCCCCCCCCCCCCCCCCTTTAAACTCCTGTGCCAGCCCTCCTCACCATTGTGAAGCACTGTGCAGACAGCTCTCTGAGTGCAAAGTGCAGGGGAAGCGGTGGGAGGGTCAGGTGAGGACTGAGAAGGGCGAGAGGAAAAGGTCAGTGACGCAAGCCCGAAGTGATGGCTCTCAGCTGAGCTGCTCGGCTGTTTGTCCGTGGTGCGCTATTTCTACTCAGCAACAATTCACACATCTGGGGACCACAACTCCTTCCACCGCCCACGCTCTTCCTCCCCCCTCATGGGGGCTGAGGCAGGGGAGGGGGGAAGGAGGGAGGGATACTGCACCAGGCTGCCAGCATAATTTCCAAGACCAAAGGGAAAAAAACCCAAGCAGTCCATTTCAACAGCCACCTGCCCTCCGGGCACTGAGCATCTCTGATGAAGGAACCTGCTGCCTGCAAAGGAGGTGGGGAGAATACGAAGAAAGGGGGGATCCTTTCTCTTGTGTTGCAAGGAAGGTCAGCACTGGGGAACTGTACTGACACCCTCGTCCTTGAAACATAAAAGCAACAGTGCAAGTTTCCCCTTAAAATTAAGGTCTCACCTGGGTAGACTGTGGCTAAGGGAAGGGACCCTGGTGCCTTCGGACACGTGTTGTCCTTGGCCTGTTTCCAGGGTAAGCATTCGAGTGGAGCCAAGCACTTGATCCGCTCTGTGTTTCCCCACTTGTCTGCATCTGTGTGTGCATGCGTGCGTGTGTGCGTGTTTGTGTGCGCCAATGTGTGCACAGGTGCAGGCAGAGGGCATTCCCCCCCAGACCTTCTCCACCGCCTGCTCCCAACTGTGGGGCATGGCCCCCTGCCTAAAACAGCCCTCCTAGCCCCGTGCTGGCTGCGAGGGCTGCAATTGCTCTTTTGAGCTGCAGGGAGAGGGAGGATGAAGCTACGAACTGCTTCAATGGTCTGTGCCTTTTCCTGCTTCTTATGCGGGAGGTGCTGGAGCAACAGGGAATGGTGATATTCAAAAGGGCATTCCCCTCCTGTCCATGCATGCCGCTCTTAGGAACAGAAGAGAAGGAAAGTGACACCCTGGTCTTGTCTTTCTCTTAAGGAACCAAGTCCCATTTCCCCTGAGACCTCCGCATCCTATTTCCCAAATGCAGGCGCAGTCAATGGGGCAGATGTGGTGAGATGTGGCTTGGGCATTGTGTTTATAGCAATGAACCTGAAATGTCTCACATATAAAGGGCTCTGTTGCATCTCTCAAAGAGCACCTTCAGGCTCCTCAGAGGCCACAGTGGGAACATAGTCATTTCCACACTGCTTGTTTTTTCTCCAAGTGGTGGTCTTGCAGTGTTCACCAGCATCTGCTTAGTAGTCTCCAATAACAAGCAGCCTTTCCTGTTCCAGCCCCCCATCCAGAAAATGGGCTCTTCAGTTGCGTGCAACCATACCCAAAAACCTTGTCGAGCTGCAGAGCTGCTCTGCCACAGGCAGTGCAGGTCAGAGGAGGGCTCCCTAGGACGAAAAGTTCTCAGAGGAGCAAACCCAGAGCTGAAACCCTGACAGAGGTGGGTTCTCAGGAGGGATGAGGAGCCCTTTGGGCTGACCTGTTTCACAAGGCGGTACATCACTTGGGGGACTGAAGTGCTCTCAAGTCCTTGGGTCAGGTCGTGGACCTGGATTTCACCTTCCCCTTCCATTCCTTCCATCCAGGCATGCTGGTTGTGGCCATTGCCTTTCTCATCATATCTTCTGCCTCCCAAGATGGGGAAGAAAGAGTAAAGTGCTCACGAGCAGTGATGTTAGAGGGGCAAATGTGGGGGGGGGATGGACCTGAACCTGGGAAACCACAGAGCAGGGGAAAAAATGGCTCTCCTGACTGAGCCCAGGGGAGAGACAGGAGCACCAAGCTGTGAGGAGACAGGCAGCTGCATCCAAACAAGTCATTTCTGTTCAGGCATTTTAATGACATTAAAGATAATAATTGCCATAGTCACAAATCAGTAACCCCCAAAGGGCTTAAGGGGGAGCAGGGGGGTTGGCCTTTGGATAAGCATGACATCATCAAGCATCTTTTAAAACAAAATCAACAAGCTAATTAACTCCCCTTCTAGAAACTGCTCAGGCACAGAGATGAAGAAAATTAAGAAGGAGCAAGGAGAGCTCTGAGCAGAATGGGGGTGGTGCTTGTAATGATTTTTTCCTCTTGAGAAGGAAGGGAAATGTGATTAAATTGGGAGCAAGCCTCACTAATCAAAGCACCTGAGGGTTTATTCCCAAGAATCTCCTTGCAGTATCATGTCTTGCCTTCAAGAAATTTTGAATGTACAATAGATCTCTGAATTCTTCTCAATTTATTAGGTCTGGAAGCCTTCATTGCTTCCTATTAGGTTTGTCAAGCATTTGCACGCAAGCCCCTCTAACTTTAAACAAAGAGAGATGTAACACATTGGCAGGCTGCAAAACAGAGCAGGACTTTATCTTTCCAAGACCGCCCAGGTAACAAGGTAATAATTTCCCTCAAGGACAAGAGCAGTCGCTGGTGCTGAATAGCAAATCAGCCAGCGTTCAGCTCATTGTCTTGCTCGGGCACAGATTTGGTGTAAGGCTGGTCTCTGAATCCAGTGCTGCCCTCCTGTAGATCATATAACTTGCACAGGCACTCTCTCTTCAATACAGGTCTGTGAGCAAGATTAGTAGGCGCTCTGGCCATGCATCTTCAGCATTCAATGCCAGGGGAACCGTCAGGGACTTGCGTAGGCATGTTTTCATACTAGAAGTCAATAACGTCCCTAGAGACCTGGGCAGTGGACACCTGCGTGTGATGCAAGATCTGGTGCCTGGTCTGTGAATCTCAGTTCTTGAAGAAGATGGGAAGATGTCCTTTATGCCCCTTTCTCTGCTGTGGAAATTGAGACGCAGAGAGGATGTGAGAGCTGTACAAATATGTCGATAGTCCCACGGGTACACGACCTTCCTTCCAGTTCACACTGGTGAGTTTTCCATTGCAGGTGTGCCAGGCTAAGACCATCTGCATACACAGACGCCATGATTCAGCTGACAAAGATCACTTGCCACACTGCTTTGGCTCAGACACGTGCTGTGCCTCACACACTATGTCCACAGGCTCAGACAAGGGCACAGATACTGGCCTTCCTTCATGTTGCTGAGCCCAAGGGTACTGAGGAACACAGAGTGCCTGGCCCAGGGTGAGAGACCAGGTCTTCAATGAGTGTCCCTGGGGAGGGACTCCAGGTCCGAGCAGACCTTGTGGCACCACAAGCACCCATTGAGGAGGCAGGCATCCATGCCTAGGAGCTCTCTTATGCCTTGAGTCTGCTGCGTGGGCTCCAGCCCTTCAGACCAAAGTCCTGACGCTGTCTAGTTCTACCCAAACATAACGAGGAGCCGGGGCTCAGGTCTTGAATGGGGTCGTCTCGTGACTGTCCCATGCTCATGCTCCTGAGTTCATAGCTATGTGTTCATAGCCAGACAGGCTAAGAGTGAAACTGCTCGAAAATAGCATGCTTCCCCTCCCACCCTTGTTTCCCCACTTCTCTGGGCCTGTGACCATCACTGGCAGGGAGTGAAAGTGAACACCTCCTCCATCCCCTCCCACCTGTGGCCCCAAACTTGCTGCGGGTGAGAGTGCCTGCAAATCTCTCAGCTTTCTACCACTTTCATCTATGTTCTGGCATAGCCTGCAGGGCTAGGGATTCCCTACTTTTGAACATTTTGTGTATTTCTGTGTATATTTGATGTCTTCTGTTTTTATCAGGCTGATCTGTCAGGACAATCTCTGTGGGACAGAAGTTGGAATGGAAGAAATGCAGGAATATCATCTGCTGTGTAGGTGGGCTTAATGCTTGCTGCCCAGCATGGTTACCCCATTGTGGTACCTGATCCCAGAACTTAAACTCCATTGCTTAAATGCCTCTCCACTTAAACACGGTGACAGAGATTCGCCTGAGGGCAGCGTTTAGCCTATAGCAGCAATATCCCTAGGGATGATGGAGCAGGAGGAAAAAAACCAGCTTGACTCTTTAATGTCAGCCCAAGGTTGCCATTTTGATACAAAGCAAAGCCTCTTTTAGACTGATAACGTGAACAAATTCAATAAAGATCTCACTGATACACTAAACAGTGGTTCCCCATGGGGCCATTTTTACAGACTTTTTTCGGAGTAGAACCACAGTTTAAGGGGAAGATAACGGCAGATGTAGGACAATGTCGTAGTTTTGAGAAGCGCACGTATACGAATGGCAGGAAATTCAATGTAAAGGTTATAGTTAAAACAACATTATTTGGAAAGTACCAGAAATAACCTACAGAGCGTCTAGACATCTTCACAGTGTATCCTGTCAGGAGGTGAACTTTGGTGGCCATCAGGGCATCTCTGCCCTCATCCCCTCACCTCCTGCTGGCTCTGCGCCCTTCCCACTGCTCCACTTCAGAGTGCCGTGGGGACAGGACACTGAGATGGATCTACTGAGCCCTCCACTGAGCTCGCCCCTGGTGAACTGGGTGCTTTGTAAACCACAGGCAAGGCATCCCAGTCAGCCTGGGACGCCAGTCCCAGCTGAGGGCCAGCAAAGGGAAGGGATGTGCCTAGCCTAATGAAAGCTAATGAGTTGATGAATCGTGGGATAATTTGACACCACGGAATACTTTTGTGCTTCACACTTCTTCATTCACTCTGTTCTGTTCACCTCTGCCATTCTGCGGAGACTCTCAGCGGACACACAACTGAAAATGAGAAGTCTGAGCAGCACTGCTCTTCTCTAATGAAAGCAGAGTGAGGGGGAAAAAAAGAGCCTGTGCATAAGCACCTGCCCCAGCCCTGAGGATTTTTAAAACTTACATTGCCCCTGAAACACTGATCTGGCCCAAACAATGCCGTTAACCAGATCTCCAACACCACACTTTTACCTGCTGCTTTAACACTGAACAACAACGCTGACTAGTGAGTTCACCCGTCTCAGTCACCATTATGGGGACAGGAAGGTAATCACAAGAACACCTCACATGTGTCACTGACAATGTGGTTTTGTTTGGCTTTTCACATTACAAATGGCACCATTCCTAATGATGTCGGTGTAAAGGAGGTTAAAAGTGCCAAATTCTCAGTAGCACGACATCCTGGGAAATCAAGTCTGAAAACTGTGCTGACAGCAAATGTATTTATCTGTATCACATGAGGTCTGGACACAATCATGGTATCATGCCTGTGTAGGAAACCCTTTCTTACTTATGCCACACAGTCGTTGCTTTAGTACATTTTAAACTGTGTTTCCAATGGAAATTAAACATGCTGAGGCAGTCTGTGTCTCCATGCATCGGTGTTTGGCTGTCTGCCACCTGATCCATCAGACCATTCCTCCTGCCTTCACAACTTTGGAAAAGTTAATCAATTCCAGTCACACTTGACAAAGACGTATATCCCTCACTACTGTTAAGCAAAGGTGGCTGGCTAGAGGAGAGCTGGCTCTCCGTTAGGACCCTCATTGGGAAAGTCTTAAATGTGACATCAGTCCTTACTAGATACCAAAAAATCTTCCTGAGAATCTATTGCAGAGACCCAGATCTAGAAAAAACAGTCTCCAGTGAATTGGCTGACCAGAAAAATCCTTGTTTTCAACTGTAGCAGCCACTCATCTTCTCTAGGGACTAACTACATATTAAGTTTTCCTCTTCCACTATTTCAGGTACCACAGTGCACAACCAACCTCATCTGATTCTTACACATTTAAAAAAAGGGAATCAGTGGTGGTTTTTTTCCTTGATAAGCTGAACAATAAAAAATGGGTGCTTTGTGCTCTTGCTTTCCCAAAGTGATCTGGTCTGAAGGAAGGCGCAGATTTCTCAGTCTGAAGGCAACTGGGAAAAATGATGGTTAAGATGAGTCCTCCATTGCAGCTGCAGAGCTGGTGATACCAAGAAGTTACTCACAGAGCACTTCATTGCTTCAGCCAAGGACTTCTGCGCCAGAGTAAGCTGCATTCATTTTAAGAGTTCCTGGGAAAGGCGGGCTGTGCGCTGATGATACATACCATTACAGCTCCACCCTGCTGGGAGCCTCCAAGGTGCAATTACCACAGTCAGTGATTACCAGAGCAGGAGAGCACGCAGCCCATCCTCTCCCCGGCTCCTCTTCAACAGAGGCTGGCTGGTCGGATTCCCCAGTTGCCCTCGCAAAGGGTGGCCATAACAGGAGTCCTCAGATGACTAGCAAGAGCATCCAAATGACACCTCTCAGACTCCCGGACCATGTTGTGCGTGGTGAGGAAAGAGGTGTTGCACTCCAGACTGCTGGCTAAGTGAGTGCTTGATGCTGGATTAATTGCAATGTTCTCCCAGAAATGGCCATGAGGATCCACTATTACAACCTCCTTCAAAATGGATCCGCCCATGCCTTCAAATAATTTTTTTTGCTCCAGCACTATTTCTTTTTGAGGTCTAATATCTTCTGAGATCCAGTCTCTGGGGTGGGCTGCCTGTGACTAAAAACTCATCTTCCTCCCACACCCTTTTTCCACTACCTGAAACGAAGATCCCTTTGCTGTTAAAGGAGGCCCAATTCTTCAGGTTTATAGAGTCCTCAAAAAGGAACTGCCTGGAGACTTGAGATTAGCCTCTGGCAACTTTTGGTCAGCAAAACCTGCTTGCCAGACCTGAGCTTGGGCCTTGAGCTGCTCTAGGAGAGAAAGGTGAGGAGCACAGGGTGTTGTGACCACGGTGTGTATAAAAGGAGATTCTCATCATCTGGCCCCATACCAGTGGACACCTTTGTGCAGCCCAGACCAGACAGGAAATGTGATGTGCTGCACTTCAGAGAACTGTATTTGTGTATGGAAAAAGAGGTGTGCGGGGACACGTGTGCATGTGCGTGCCTATCTGTGAACCGGGCAACCATCGGGCTGTGGATTTGTGTTTGTGCTTCTCTCTTGGCTTCGGAGGTGAGGTCAATGTGTGCTGCGGAAGACATCTGCCTGTGGCAAAAAGATCTTCTAAAACTAAACGTTCCTGGCAAGGCCTGTGTTATCCATCTGCGAAGGTGAGGGCACGTTAAGCTTTGGAAGAAGGTGGACATTTTCTTTTTACTCCCTTCTGTCCTGTTGAATGGACAAGCTGTGCCAAACAGGCACTGCAGCTACTGCTGGGCAGTGCTGCCTGTCTGGACTAGCTGCAAGGCTCAGGTTGGAGGGGGTGATTCTTCCTTCTGCGGAGCAAGTGGGGTGCTTGGCTGGGTAGGGGGGCCGCGGGATGGCTGTTCCTGTGGTGTCACACCATCTGCAAGCGTGAGGGTTGTGCCTCAAGCTTGCTCACACTCAGCACTGCCCTCGTTCCACTCCCGCTCTGACCCAGGATGGATCCTCTGAAACTGGGGCACTGGTGGGGAGGCTGGTTTCATTCTGGTGTTGCTTAGGTCAATGACTCGAGTTATTTTTCACAAACTGGTCCATGGTATTTCTACTGCAGATTGACTACTATCCCTGGTTTCAAAGTGATCTGTGCACGTGTGCAGACCCTGAGAGCACTTTGAGTGGTCTGTCTGGGCGTCTGAAAGAGGAAGCTATGGGTCTATTGCCGGTGTCCCAAGAGGACAGGTCTTTCTCTCTCTCTCTCTGTTGCTTCCCAGCAATAGTTACAAACTGGTCCCAGTATATCTGAGCGCTGCAAGCTAACACCTGATCCCTCCACCCTTGTTTCTGCACCTATTGCTTTACCAGCAGGAAGTAGGACGTGGTTTGGGGCTTTTTATTCTCGGCCTCGCTAGCCTTTTCGATACTTTGGGGCCTCGTCTCAGTCTGACAAGGCAAGCAAGCAGCAGCTTCCTGTGCAAAGGTGAGAGGGAGAAGACAGAGAGAGACCACGCGTGTACGAGAGGAACGGCTCCACAGCAGAACTGCCAGGCGGAAGGCATCTCTCTCTGGCAGCGCTGGCTGATGGCTGGACATGCACTGAACTAGGATATCCCTCTCCATCCCTCTCCATTTCCCTCCTCCTTGTTCCCTTCACTGGCGTCCAGCACCTGCTTCCATCCAACCCCGTGACCCGGTCCCCGGGGACTCCCTTCGTCTGGACCGCTGGGTGCCTGGTGCTGGAAGGTAAAGGGGGTGATGCCAGCTCTCTCCCACACGGGGGTGGCTGATCTGAAAAGCGTCTTGGAAGGAGTTTCGGTCTGACAAACTGAATCTCGCCGTTGGGGAGGGCTAAGCACGTATTTATCTCTCTGTCTCTCCACAGTCCTCTCAAATCATACCCCACATCTCACAACCACACCGCCTGCTTTCTTTCTCTCTCTTTCTCTCCCCTTTGTCTGTTAATACATCGTCGTCATGTTTTTCTTCCTCTGAACCTAATCTTTTATCACAACGGGAATCGATATTTTGCCTCATGTCAGCCCTTTATAAACCCTCTCTTCCCGCTCCCCTGGCAGTCCCAGCAGGGTTCAGCAGGACTCTGTCTTGTTGTGCTCATCTCTGGCTGGGCTCCAGGCTTGCTGAGAGGTGAGGATGGTCCCTTCTCCTGTGGGCAGAGGCAGACCTCAAGTGGGTGTCCAGGTGGATGGGGAGCGGGGGAGGCTTGGATGAGAAGCTTGTAAGCCCCATCTGTCTAATATGGAGTGTGGCTCTACAGGCTTTGTAACACAAGGATACCCCTGGGTGCCATGGGTGGATGTGGGGTGCTGCAGAGTTTCCTGATTATGAAGCCCAAATTTTCTGCTACACCTAAAAGCACGGCTCCTTCCAAGGCAGTGCAGGTTCTACTTGGCGAGGATGGTGCATGGTTTGTGCATGACTATGTAATATTTTGTGATATGGTAAAGCCTGGACTTTCCAGAACTTGGTAAACTGCTTCTTCTCCCTGATTTCCCCCTGTGTCCCAAATAAGCTATTCAAAATCTACCTCCTAAGCCATGAGCTCTGCAACTAACTTTTGTCAGTTGCAGCCAGGGACCCCTCTTACTCAGCAAGCACCTAGTTATTTCAGCCCTAAGGCTTACCAAAAAAAGCTCTTCAAAGCACAAGCCATGCGCCACCAAGGCAGCACTCTCTACCTGAGTCAGCAAGCAGCTTGAAACAACACACGCGGACTGCTGTGCACTCACACACACATTTCCAGAAGGCATTACTCGTGCAAACAGCCTATTTGTGCTGCACTGCAAACGGTTTCAGTGCTGAGCAAACCACCCAAGGCAGGAAAACAATGAGGTGCTAAGGGAAAAGCACGGACTCCGGAGTGGAAGGGGTGTGAGTTTAAGAGTCTGGGATATTGGCACTGGCTTTGAGCCCTGCCCTAGGACAGTGGATGCCTCCTGTGAGATGACATCTTCCTAATTTGCATTGCTGAACTATGTTGGGGGGGATGTTCTCTCTTTCAGTGTGTCACCAGTACAGATGAAGCCCTCTTTGCTGCTTCTGTGTCACCTCTGGCTGTTCAGCCTCACGCCTCTCTTGCTGGCATCAGACTCGGCACAAGGTAAGAAATGATTCCCTTCACCCATGCCAGCCAGGTGAGCTGGGGGGGGGGTGTCAGCTGGAGGAGCGTGTGTGCCATGGTGTGTTGCTGTGCAATGTTTGTGTTGTAACATACAGCCAGAGGAGGTTGCACTAGTTAAAGGTCTCTTATGAGCACATCAACCTCCAGGGACAGAGAGAAGTGAGTGGGTCTGCCTTTCTTACTTGGAGACAGTTATCCAGCGGAGGAGTCAGTCTGTAGTTTGGGATGGGGCAGAATTGTCGGGGGTGATGGTTAATGCCAAACATCATTGCTAATTCAGCCACGTTGCTGTCCGTCTCTTCTCTGCTGGCAGGCACCTCCAGCCTAACTTGTTGGTATGACTCGCGGGCGGCTCTATTCTGTGACTGGAACCCAGGCAGGGACCTGGTTGAAGCACCATGCCAGCTGGAGATTTTATCGACGAAGTTAGCTTTTTTTGACAGGTGGGTGACTGGAGAGGCTGAGGAAAGCCCATGCTTTGAATGAAAAGTGTCCTGGAAAGCTCACCACTTAACAAATTTGTAGGGTACCTCTCCCCAGGCCACATGTAGTGGAGTCACAGAGCTGAGGGGCTTTGTCTTGAACTATGTCTCTAACCCCATGTGGGCTGAGATGCTGGCCACTGCTCAGTGTTTTGTCACCTGACGGTCCCAAATTGTCTAGCACAGCCCATCTTCCAGCTCCATAGCTTTGTCTGTGCTTCATTTTCCAAAAAATCCCTCTTCCTCGGTAGTCACGCTCTGGACTGAAAGGTGTTTTCAATCTACAAGGAGGATGTATAGACATGGGGGTGGAGGAGGGTGGAATTAAAGTTATACAGGGGCCATTTGCCCATTGCCAGGATGAGCTGGGATGTTGCACCCTGAGTAAAAATAAGTGAAGGAAAATATTGTTCCCCTTATCTCCCCTGGCCCTTTCATCTCTCTCAGTCCATGATGTTTTCCTCTCCCACGCATCTCCCAGCAGAGGGGTAGGTGTGTGGCCAGCACCGCAGTGGGGGCTTGCTCAGTCTTTGTGGTCTCCAAGTATGACATCTTTGGCCAAGAGACTTACCAGCCTACCCCAGGGCTTCCCTGGGTGCCTGTCATAAGGAGACACTCAGTGATTCTGGCAGTGGGTGGGTTGCTCGTGACTGTCATAGACACCTCCAATGGGGTGAGATGGACAAATATATTCTGGGGCCTAGTGCATGGATCTAGAAAGCCAAAACATTTATGTTGCTCCATGGGGGTGAATCACAGATACTGGGGCTGGAATTTGGGCTGGATTTGGAACTGTGCCTTTGCTTGACCGGGGCTTTAGGACATCACCTCTCCCCAACCCTCAGCAAGTCCCAGGCTTGATCTGACCTTACAGCTGTAGCAGGCAGCTCAGTCTGGTACCCCATGGATGCTCTTCCACCCTGTCACCCCTTGTGCCACAGCTCAGCTTAGGCTGTCCAGCCACACTTGTCAAAACAGGAGAGAGGTTATGGCTGTGCCAAGTGTGACGTATGGTCCTGCCTGACTGGGATGTGACCTGGTTCAGAAGATAGATCTCACTTGGTATCTGAGATGCTACAGGACTGTCAGTGGCTTGAAGGAGACCTGTAAACTCTAGAGGGGCTGAAACAGGCACCTGTCTTCTAGGGCCACTTCGGTGCAGTTGCAGGCAGCAGGTGTGTTTGGGCTCTGCATGCCCTCTGATATAAATAGGAAGCAGAGAAGGTAGCGAGAGGGTTTTGTGAAGACTTGGAAACTGGAAACCTACTGTTATCTTTGGCTTGAAATGACTGGGATGCATTGACTCTCCATGTGCCAGCACATAAAATTTGTCCGAGTGATGCAGTGCAGAGAGAAAGTGGGATTACATCCTTGCTGTAACTTGTTCAGCAAATATGGTAGGATGCAAATGCTTTGAAAGGCCTTTAGCGTTACATAAAGTTTGACTAAATACAAACCAGCCTCCCCAGCTCACTGGAGTTCTCCTGCTTAAAACCCAGGTTGTTTCCCTTACCTGAAAAATTCAAGGAGCACTGTGAATTACCCAAGGCAGAACACATGACAGGATTGAGGCGGTGCATCAAGACCTTCAGCAAAAACAGTAATGTGAGTAATTCATCTGGGATGTCCTGGCTAATGATAAGGGGGAAAGGATTTGTATGTGGATTTTGGGTGTATAAACAGAGTGACACCCAGGAGCAGTATAAAAAGCCCAAACCTAATCCCTGACTCCAGTTATGGGGGTGGGCTTGAAGTTGTGTGTTGTTGATAATGCATCAACCTTGTGGGTTCCCCTGCTGGGAGGATTGGCTTTGTCGTAAACTGGGCCATGCTGTCCTGACACATGCAGAAGAGGTGCAGGACAGACAGATGACATGCAGTGTCCCATGTCTTAATTACCTGGGTTTGGCCCTAATCCCTTCCTCTGAGGAGGGATGGACATCACCGCCAGCTCCGAGGTCACCTGTCGACCTCATTTTCCTTGAAGAGGTCAGTACCATTTTCCAGATCATTAACTACTGTGAAGCCTGGTTAGATGTGTCAAATGCAAGATGCAACAGCAACACATCACCGGAGCTAATGGTGATGCAAATCCTCTAGCTATTATTCTTTATTTAAATCAGTGTTTTTTAGACTCATTATGTACTTCCTTCAGTCATATCCAGAATTACTGTAGTCCTTGTGTTTTCAGAAAAAACCCCACCCAAATATGAGCTAATTCTCCTTATTGATAAAGTCACAACCAGTTCTAATAACAGACAAGCTTTCTTACATTTGCACATCATGTGAAGACAAATTGCAGCATTGGTAAACAGCTCCAAAATCTTTTCTTTCTAATCAAGCTAATTTCCCTATTGCTTATTTAATGCCGTTTGATGTATGTGGCCCTTTAGTGTCATTGCATTTCAAGAGTAATATTTAATACTAATGTCGTCTTAATCTTACCAAGGAATACAAAATGTTTTAGTAAAAATATTTTTTCTCAATAAATGTCAGTCATAGAAAGTAACTTTTTTCTTGCTTAGTCAGCACATACAGCAATCCTAGCAAACTAGCATATCAAAATATTTTGTGCCCATCTTGCCAATGAACAAAAAAACCCAACTACATCCAGTATAAATCTGGTTCCTCACTGACCACTGAGGCTTATGCCTTTCAGCCACAAGTATCATCCATATTTATTGTCAAGTATTCCTAAACTTCTTATACATAGGCAATGCTTGGAAATATGAATGCTTATTGATAAGGCTTCAGTGTCACTAATGGTAAATTTTCCTTGCAGACTCAATGCTTCACTGCTGCAGACCGTCTTACCATGTCTGTCCATTGCCAGATTGGAGAGAACAGTTCAATACCTGTGCGAATAGAAGATTTCAGTCCACTTTCAAATAGTGAGTATTCATCTGTATTGCAGTCTCTGAAGCTTCCCCATGAAATGATAGCTAATTTCTCTTCCCCATCCACCCCTATGCAACACCCATAGCCGATTTTAGACTTGTCTCTTTTCCTTGTCCCCTACTACAACTAGCACAGATGAACCACATTGACTCCTGCCACTTGCACCTCTGACGTGCATTGCCATGCCAGCCACTTCCTGTCCTGTCCTGTGTCTGGGACATTGTTGAATGAGAGTGCTTTGCACTAGGAGTTCTGGCTTCAAACAGGCAATGACAGCTCAGTTGACCTCCTTGAAAAATGCATCCTGCATGAAGGAGGGAAAGTCTTGCTGCTCTTCCCCTGCCCCCCTTACTAGATATGTGCTTCCATCCTCCTTTAAGCCAGCTTTGGCATGCATCAGTCTCTGCTGAAAGGATTCAACTCACTAATCCAGCAGAAAAACATCTGCTTGGGTCATTTTCTTGCTGGGTATGTGAGCGTACCTGGCTCAAGGAGAGGTCCAATAGAGCTGCTGCAAGGTGAGGCATAGGAAAGCATGGCTGGAGTCCGGGGTTGGGAAGAATCAGCCCAGACAGTCTGTGTAACTCCATCCTCTGTGGTTGTAGCTCTCTGAAAGAGCAGCTGGGAAGCAGCTGTCACCCTAACCATGCTCCATTCCCATCTGTACAATTGCCTTGGGGATCACCCCTACAAGATAGGATACAAGGCCATGTGGGATTGATTGCACTAACTGCAGGGGTCACTCTCACAGGCTCACAGGAGGAGCTGCCTTTAATGTAGTCCAGAGGCAACAGGCCTTTTGCCTTCAGTGACAGTGGGGAAGAAGGAGGAACAGAGAGGGGGAACTCACTAACCATCTCACGTGGCTGTGGCTGGCCGGAGTCTGTGAGCACAGCCAAGACACCAACCCTGCTGCAATGGGATTTGCAGTGGAGCCCTGTTACAGACAGAGAGTGCAGAGGTATCAGCCCTGCTCCTTCTCTCTTTCCAGTAAAGCTGAGGCCGCCGGGAAACCTTCAGGTGGTTAGCAGAACTGAAAACACCTACAACTTAACATGGAGCCTGAATATTTCCTCTCACTATTTGGATGGGGAGCGGGAATACCAAGTGCGGTATCGAACCACGAGTCAGTCCTGGGAGGTGAGTACGGAGTGGGGCACTGGGACCTGTCATCATACGAATCCTGGTCTTTTTTACATCACCCAGGACCTGCTCCTGGGCCTCCCCTCAGGACGAAATCAGTTTTGGTGAAGATGGAGAGCGGATGACACCTCCCACCCTCTTATCTGTGTCACCTGCTGCCAGTGTTTGGTGATGACATGGAGGCAGATGGGAATCCTATTTTACTTAGTGCTGTCACGAAGAAATCCAGATAGCTCCAAGACAGACCTGAAAGGGATGAAAAAGCAAAGCAAAGGAGTCTTGTCCTCCAGGGTGAACAAGCAGTACACAAGGTGTAGGGATCTGAGACAGGTCCTCTCTGAGGGCCTTGGAAGAGATGGGTACATGAGGCTGTAAGCCAGGGTGTTGATGATGCTCTAATTTTGCCCTACTCCCAGGAGGCCAGAAACTTCACCATTGTGCAGGACCAGATGTGGGCGGTGTTTGAGAGTCTCTCCCCCGGCTTGAAATACGAGGCAGCTGTCCGTGCAAGGCCAAGTCCCTCAAGTACCTATGAAGGCGTGTGGAGCGACTGGAGCGAGGCGATACTGTGGAGGACCCGTGCTGACCGTAAGGATCAGAGTCAGGCAGTCTGGCTTGGAGGGGAAAAAGGGGAATCAGGGAAAACAAGCTAGAAGGGCCAAGCAGGCTGAGAAGCTGGAGGAAGATGGATAGGGAGGATTGCGTTAATCAAAGAGCAATAGAAAGTTAGGAAATTATCTGTCCCTCCTAATCTGTTAGGTCAGGGTTGCTCAACAGGGCTTAAGGGCAAAGACCCCCTGAACCCAAAAGAGCCCCTCTAACTTCCAGAAGCCAGGCAAAATCCACAAGATGTAAATCGGGGAATGCTTCCCCAGAGCAGTAAGGCCAGATGTCTGACCTGCAGAAGCAGTGGCCAGGACTGGCATTTTCCCAGGTGCTCCTGTGACCTAGGAACAAAAATCCAGCTTTCTAAAATGGCCCAGTTCATTGGAGCCATTGATCAGTGAAATGCAGTGAAACAGAGCACTCAGCTCTTGAACCAAAGGACACCTGAGCCTAGGAAGCAAAGTCTCACAGAGAATGAAAGAGACTTACATGCACGTAAGTCCCTTCCAAAAAGGTCTGCTGAGACTTGCATCAGTCATTACCATGAACCACAGCACGGAGGACACCTCCAACTTTGAAAGATAGTGCCCTGAGCAAGTCTCTTCGGTGAGTCATTGGCTGTGGTCTTTGTAATTTCTGTTCTGAAAAATAAGCAGAGAGAGGTTATTCCTTCTCATGTCGCCCCCACTCTGCCCCTGCTCAGCCCCTCCCTGTTGTCCCTGGTGCTGGTATAAACAGAGGAGCTATGTTTAGAAAGGGCACTGTGTTGCTGTGGCGATCAAATTTTGACAGTGTGTGATGTCAATGAATAGGATACAGCCGCAACCAGTTGTCATAGCAACCAAGACCCAAAGATAACCAAGGTACCAGAGGCAGAGGAGACAAAGTGATCTGAGTAGCATCTCAAGGACAGGCAAAGAAAGAATGTCCTAAAAATGTCTCCTCCTTATTTCATTTTTCTCTGCTCCCTCACAACTACTCCAGAAGAGCTCTGCAGGCCCAGACCAAGGGGTACTAGAGACGGAGGGAGATGGGGGTGGCAGGCAGAGGAGACAGGCACCAGAATAATAAGACCAAGCAAAAGTAAACTGGGGAGATGCATGTGAAAAAGATAGATTAAGAAAAATTTGAGATAATGCCAGACAAGCCTGAGGAGTGCTGGCAGCACCAGCATTGTGAGAACTCAGTCTCTTTCTCCTAACCCTACAATCCAAATACCAAGATCATCATGTGGTGGAAAGCTGTAACCTTCCTAGCCTCCTAAAGCTTTCCTACACCTCTCCAAAGAAAGAAGCCAGCCCCTTGACCTCTAACCTTCTCCATCCTTGGTCCTCCTGCCTTCTCAAAGACCCATGAACTCCATGTCTCTATCTCCCCCACTGACTGATAATGTTGTGCCAAGTGCCCAACCCCACTTACGCTGATTTTAGGACTCCTTGCTTTCCTTTGCAACAAAATAGACAGGTTGATGGACACTTCAACCAGTAGACTGTAGCACCTCATCTGTGGCAACCCCCAGCTGCGGTGCTGTTATGAACAGGGAGTTCAAGCTGTTCAGCACAAATTATCTATTAAGCCATGCCAAGTAGACTCTGAAACCCATCTCAGCTCCAAGGCATCTTACACAACACAGCAGAACTCATTTATCTGACCTGTATAATTTTATATAATATTATATATTACATTATATAAAATTATAATAAAGGCCCACTTTGATCAGCTTGAACAGCCATGGGAGGGATGCAGCTCCTACCTCCAGAATCCTGGCTAAAATTTCAGAGCAACTCCCTCATTCTCTCTCATCTTGCAGAAACATCCCGGCCGGTCTTGCCAGCTCTTATAGTGAGCACTTGCATCTTCGTGATCATTGGGACTGCCTTCCTTATTAACATACGGACCCTGAAATGGTAAATGAAAATCAAGTTTTCCTCTGTGTTCCTCTCTTGTATCTTATGTGTCTTCTCAAAACCAGGATTATTTTTCACTTGGCATTACTCAGGATAGAGAGTGACTTAAAAATATGGTTTATAGGCCAACATTTTGAGGCTGACATTTGTCTGGGGAGATATATCACCACCCAAGATGATATGGTTTCACCACCATCATCATATTGTGCCACTCTCCTGTGACCTGGTGCAGTCCCCTGGCTGAATTAAAAACAGCGCCTCAGCACTTCTGTTGCCCGTGTGTTAGAGTGCTGTTCCCTGGCAGGGATGCACCAAAATTGCCTCTTAAAAAGCAGGTCAGTGGGCTGAGCACTCCCTCAGTAGAGAGGACCAAGCA
The DNA here is from genome assembly GCA_013389945.1 of Fregata magnificens. Classification (NCBI taxonomy): domain Eukaryota; kingdom Metazoa; phylum Chordata; class Aves; order Suliformes; family Fregatidae; genus Fregata; species Fregata magnificens. The sequence continues at coordinate 74,603 of WAAD01034083.1, read as the reverse complement.
AGCCTAGGTACCGCTACCTTCTCACTTACTTAAACACTCCAGCAAGAACTCAGATGGGACGTAGTGACATTTGGTCTGTAGGCAAAACTCCTGAGTGAGGAGTACAATTCTTTGTCTCCCTGGTCTGTGCAGTCCTGAAGTGTCTCATGACATGCTGGTAAACATCTACGTGATGCTCTAAAGATCTCTTTGCCAGTGTTTCTACCCAGACATTGCTTTTATTCAGGACTGAAAGTGTCTTACAGGGTTACCCCGTGCAATAACCTGTCAATATGGCAAGGTTAAAAACGGCATCACATTTTCTCATCTCAGGACAGGGACAGAGAAGCAGGGTGCTGATGTTCAGGAACCTGTCCCTTCCTGTCCCAGGAAGCAGGGAGAAATGTTCTCAGGGATGAGGCAGCAGAGGCTGGGATGGCTTCTCTGTAAGGAAAGAAGGAAAAGCATATTGAAGGAAGATGGATACTGAGAAAGTCACTGGTCGCTGTGTTTTACCTTGAGTCATAACACAAAGGTGAAGAAGTGTTAGCTATATGGCACAGAGAGAGATAAAAAGGCCTCCTTTCTCCACAGAGTATAATTAACCTGGGGGAACTGGATAGAGGATAATGCTGAGGTAAGATCCAAGGAAGGATTAGACATGCATGAATAAAAATAGCATCTGCAGTGATGTAGGTAGTTTATATGCAAGAACTAGCAAATTCTGATGCTTAGAGTGTACACTGATTGACTCTAGAGGTCGGGAGGGTCTTTCCTCAGAGCATCCCACAGCAAAGCTTCAGAAAAGAGCTGACAGGATCAGCCGACATCTCTGGGGGACTGAGGAGCAGATTAGATCACTTCATGCTGCCTCAGGATGACAACACACTGGTTCCAGTAAAGTAGAGACCACTGGGTGGACACAAGGCATGCTCAGATGGCTTGCATGGCCAGTGTGTCCTAGCTATACCATGCAGTGTTCTGTTAACAGGATGGACAGTTGTGGCACAGCTTTACCAGCAATGGTCCCATTCAGGCCATGTGGTTCTCTGAGTCATTGTGGCAGCAAAGCAAAGAGCAGCTGGACCTTGGAAAAAAGGGAGACCTTCCTAGCTTGTCATCAGGGCAGGAGGGGAGGGGGGGGCAGGTAGACAGGTTAAGGTGACCAGCCAAGGCCACCAGTGAAAGAAACCAAAGAAACCAGTGAACTGTTGGTTGGTTGTGCTTCCCCAGGGAAAAGGCTGAGGGCAGTGTATTTTCCAATGCCAGGTTTAACTGCCTCATCTCCATATCTCTCATCCCTCAGCTTCTGCATTTCAGGCCACTCAAGAGCAAGACGAGCTCTCAGGGTTGTTCTTACTTTACCTCTCCCCTGCGCCAGGGTAGTACCCATGAGCTGCGATGCTCTCTCCTACCCCCACCACAGTGCCAGATTGCTCAGGATCAGGCCCTGCTTCATTCTTCCTTCTCATTTTCTTTTCTCAAGGTTTAAGAAGATCCTGAAGATTCACATCCCGGACCCTGAGAAGTTCTTTCCTCCGCTCGTTTCGGTTCATGGAGGTGACATTCAGGTATGGGACTGGGGACGGAGCCAAGTGGTTATGAGGGAGAAATGAGGGAAAGGAGGGTCCAGCTGCACATGCCCGGGACAGACACCCGGTTGTCGGGTCTACATGTGCACACACGACACGTGCCTCTAGCACCAGCTGCTGGGTTCTCCCCTCGAGTTTTATTTTCTGACCTTCTAAAACCTGACACTCAGACGAGGCATCTCTGATTACAGAACCGAGAAATGGCAAACCACGCAAACCTCAGCACCCTGCTCCCCTAATGGGGAGCCTGAGAGAAAACAAGGGACCTGCGGGAGGGAGCTTGGCCTCTCAGATCCCCTTGCACTCCACTTCAGTCCCTCCCTGCCTGCCCTAGGCTGCCCAGCTCTTCCCCAGATTTCCTGCTGTGATCCCCTCCTCCTGGCTGTGAGCCTTTCCTCTGCTCCTAATGTGAATTGCCATCGTGCTGGATGGCACTTAGCTGCTTTCTGCATTCTTGTCTCTTTCCCTTCTTTCTCCACCCCCACTTTCTTCCTTCCCCTAATCTCTCCATGAGTATGGGCAGCTGCAAGGAGACAATTACCATTCTGTGCAGTATTAAAGGGAATATCAGATGCAAGATGTGGGAGGTGATCCCAAGGGGCATCTCGCTTTAAGAAGGGTGGAAACAAACTGCAGAGGGTCCAGAGGACAGCAAAGCTTTGGAAAAGCCTAAGTGCAAAAAGCCATAGAAAGCTTAAACTGCAGAGGAAGAGTGGAGTAGCGGGGCGGGGGTGTGCAGCAGGCACTGAAGACACTTTCTCAGTGCAGAAAGAACTAGAGAAATTGGCTTTAGTGGCCATAAAGGCAATGAAGCTAGATGTTATCAAAACCAGTTTATTTTTAAGGATAATGGTGCACTGCAGGATGTCACTCATGGTAAGTGTGGAAATCTAGGCACAATGGGCCTGGAAGAGCACTTTAGACAAGAAATCTGCACAGGGCCATGTAGGTGTATCAGAAACTGGTGCAAGACCTAGGAATAGATTGCATGAGACACATCCCAGTACTGCTTTTCATGTTTCCACCTTCACTTTGTCTTATGGTCTTGTAATTTTTTTTCTTCCTTTAACTTTAATCCTCCATCCTCCCTTCCCCCCTCCAGAAATCTCAAAACATAGGCTTGCAAGATCTGCTCTTGATTTCAAAGTGACAGAAAGATATACTCTCCCTGAAAATCCTGCAGATGAGACATCATGAATGTGCATTTCCCTCCCCACCACCTCCAGCAACTCTTGCTTGGACAGAGAAAAGGTTGCTTGATTGCTGTGGGCGCTCAGGAGAGGAAACCTTTGGTTCCTCACTTAGTGTTATACTTTGGGCCTAACAATCTCTCTCCTGTGTTTCTTCCCCATCAGAAATGGCTCTCCTCCCCGTTCTCCACATCTTCCTACTCTGTGAACAGCACAACCCCAGAGATCTCCATGCTCGAGGTGATGCAGAAAAATGACCAGGAATCCCAGTTTCTGCTTTGCAAGGGAACCTTGACTCCTGATCCTCCCTTAGAAACCAGTGGGCACTCTGTATCCAGCTCCTTCACCAACCAAGGCTACTTCTTCTTCCACCTTCCCAACTCCTTTGAGATCGAGCCCTGTCAGGTCTACTTCACCTATGAGCCTTTCACCCAGCAGGGCAGTGGCAGCGAGGATGGCGAGTCTTACCATGCTCTCCCCTCCCCAGACCTCTGCACACTGGCAGAGGACATGCCCGTGTTGTCTCACAACTTCCTTCACTGTATCAAGGTTACCTGGGGCTTCCAAAACAGCTCCTTCGTGGAAGAGACACAAGGTGAAGCCCAGCGGGCCATGGCTGTTTCTGGGGCTCTCCAGTCAAGTGAAGACACCTCACCAACACCAGTTCTGAAACAGGATGAGAAGGCGATGGACAAACCAGCTTTACAGCCTGCTGGGGCCTTGTGCCAGCTGGACACTCACTTTCCTGACCCACCGGACCTGCATGACAGCGATACTATCGATGTAGCAGAGGGGAGTGGGAATGCAGGCCCTCCAATTGACCCCTGTACACCAGCAGCACATGCTACCTCTTCTTTCTCTCAGCCTCCACCTCTAAGGCAAACCCAGGATGAGGATCCATGCAGAACAGCCTTCTCCAGCCAGGTCCCAAACACTGGTGCCTACCTTTCTCTGAGGGACCTCCAAAGCCAGTACAGCCATTGCTCTGTCTAGCATCTGCCTGGAGGAAACCCACAGGTGGGAAAGGCCTTCCCTGCGGGGAATGCTAGGTGATAGACAGTTTTTCTATTCAGGACATGAACGTGACTTCAGCATCAAACCCATTAGGACTGTTCTTTACTGAGGCTGGAGAAGACAGTTACTCTAGAGGGCGGCAAAACCAGAAAAGGGATAGGATGGGCAACGTATAAATTCATGGATGGCTACATGGGTAGCACTAGTTCCCGAGGTAGTGTTAGTGAAACAGACCACTGGAAATGAGAGGACATTTTGCATGGAGAACTGGGCTAGTGGACAGTAAAGCAACACATGGAGAATGATAAAGGCACATTAAAGCTGTTCAGTGGCTACACAGCTAACGGAGACATAGAAGCCTGATTCTTAGGCATACAGGCCAACAAGGACTCACCTTCATAACTGGACCTGTTTCTTTGCTATTACTGGATCCAATCGCATAGAAATTACGACACCAATCAAGTACCATCCCGAACCTTACCAGCTTGTTTTTTCCTTCCCAGCTCCCAGCAGGAGGCTGTGCCAGCACTTTGATGCTCTGCATCTTCATGTAAAATAGCACTCAGCTTTGAGGCTGAGCAGGCACATGGTCCATTTGCCTCGTCCCAGCCTAAAAACCTCTAATGGGAGAGAGAAATGCCTGAAGAGGTGGATATGAGATTTTGTACTAGGGACAGTAGCACTGCCAGTCAGTGCTGGAGCCGATGATGAAATGGATGAAGACTTCTCCTCTGGACTGACCAAGGGTGTAATTTTTTCTGTGATGTCCCCACTTCAGGTTTTGATCAGAGATTACATTCTGAGCTACTCAGTCCAGCTTTAGACTCAAGTCTCTGAGGTCAGCTCAGAGCCACAACTGTGTCAGCTGTCTAAGCAGTGCAGTGTAAAAGAAATCCCCATTATTGGGTTAAAAATACTGGGGAAATCCCCCCCCCCCTTCTTTCCCCCAGGTCTGATGATGGCAGTAAAAAGAATGCACACAATTTCCCATTCTTGCTGCAATATTTTTCATGAAATCGAAAGCCTCTCTGCCCTGCTGGCAAAATACAGTTATTTGACTACGATAAGCTGATTGCAGAATAGTTCATCCCACATCCTGTATTAGTGGAAAACATCGCAACGGTGCTGCCCATTCCTTCCATTGCTCAAGGGAAACCATTGCCTAATTAGTGGCAAAGATGTGGTGAATGAGCCCAGAAAACTAACCCACGAATCAGCACCTTTGCTGAAGAGAAAACCTCAATCCACTCACAAAGAATGGGGATAGCAAAGACTACTTTTTTTTTTTTTCTTTTTGCTCTGCATTTGCTGATCTGGGTTGAGAAAAAGCATCACACCATGGAAAAAAAGTGGCAAGGCAAAGGAAGACAAGCTGTTCTGGTTACATCCATCCCTGCATTCAACATCTGTACTGTCTGTCTGCTTTCTTGCCGTATTTCTGGACTATTCAGTGGTGGGAAAATACCACCCCCGTGCTAAAGGTCTTTCTTCTAAGAGTTTTTATATTAAAAAGGTCAAGGATATAGAACTTGTTGGTACTTCTGTCACCCCTGTGAGTGTCACCCAGGACTAATTCTTCCCTACCTCTGCCTGTACAAGCGTTGAGCTTCCCCTTTGTCCTGGTCCCACACTGTTACCTGACCTTGCATTGTGCAGCCTGAATGTCATTATGAGTCCCAGCTATGGGGTCACCCACTGGCTTGGATTTCACCTCAGAAGAGCTGCTCAAAGGATTTGAGCCTGCCTGCAGCTGAGAGGCTGGGGGAGCTATACCTCTCCTCTCATCAGCTTCTTCGCTACCTGCATCAAGACGTGGAATGCTCCATTGTCTCCAGGAGACAGCAGGTGAAGAAGACCTCACAGCTTCCCAGCTAAGGAAGCACAAGGGTTACCCAGCTGTTTGCTGTACTTTGAGAATCTTCCCAGTTGGGCTTCAAAAAGAGACACTGAATCCCTTGCCACTGATGAGCAATTTGCTATCTTACACGGGCCAAGAATCCTAGTTGTACTGATGGTTATCCTGTCCCAATGTAGATCTTCATAAGCTTCTCAATTATTCTTGCTGCTAAGATAAGTATGAAAGAAAAACTTTGCCTCTTTGTAAATAAAAGAAATATTAAGGAATCTACAGTGTTTTTCTGTCCTTTGGGGTGGGGGGAAAGGATTAACAGCTTTTCTAAATAGGGGACTAAGCAAAGCTTTCCTCGGACAAATATACCTTTAGCCATCCTTCCTACTCCCTTCCGCAAGGGACTCAGCCACCTAAAACAGAAAGCAGACTTGGAAGTGATCCTGCTGCAAGCCCCTGAGGACCATCCTGGTGGCTCGGTATTTTCCCCCCCCTTGTGAAAATGCTGACAGCTTTCAAGCTGGCAAGCTGTTAGCACTGCATTCGCAGCCACGCTGGGTGTGAATGTGTGACATGCTGCGGCAGGAAGTGCTCAGCATCAGATCTGGTGATAACCGGACTTTTCTTCCAGGAAGGCAAGATCATGTGGTCTCATATGTGAGTAACCCAGGTTGTGAATACCAAAGGCATAACACTCTCAGTGATACGTGGCCCTTTCTCTGCTGGGTCCCCAAGGCCTCTTTGGAAATGTTACAGGGGGAGCCGTCCCCTCTCAAACTGATGTGAACAAACAGTGTGTGGTTCGCAAAACCACAGAAAGGTGCTACAACAGCGTCCATCAGTACCAAAGGCAAACCAAAGCTGAATGCCAGCACTGTGTTGAAAATATTGAGCTAAGAGCCACAGACACAAGTCCTCTCTTTATCTTAAGCCCAGAGACAGCAAAGATAGCTGTCACATCTCTCATCTCCTGCTTTCCAAGATACGTTGCTCGTAAATAGGCAACATCACTGTCAGCCTCCTCCCACTTCCCTTCCTTTTTTTTTTTACTGTGGAGAAGCAGAAAGTAAAGGGTACTTGCAGCAAAGGAATTCCTCTGAAGTCAAATCTGATCAAGGTTTTGGGTCCTTGGTTGATTCAAAAGTCTGCGGTGATAGATGTGGTATGCTTGCTTAGATAGATCAGATTGAGATTCTATATTTTTTGTTCTGCTGAAAACACCAGAGGAGGATGCTTCTTTCCAGGAAAGATGGATACAAAAAGTAAGGTCTCTGGCATCGGGAAATGCCCTCAGCTGGGTTCTGACCCACTGTGGCAAGCCCTCATAGTATAAGCTTGGGAAAGCCATATACGTATATATGTATGCCTAAAGATGCAGCTAGAACCCAGTTATCTGGGGAAATTTTGGCTGAAAGTAACTTTTAAAAGTGAAATCTGGTCTCTTTAATCTTTCAAGCAGTTCTGAAAGCATTTCTTATTGTCATTACATGCCTCAGTTTCCCATATGTACAGCAAGGAGTTAGTCGGGATAACCACACTGACACATTCCCAGTCAAACACCGCAGCTTTTCATCCACATATAATGTTTATCTACTAGAATCCACCACGGGGCAACTACAACAATGGCTTTAGGTCTTCATGCAGTCCCAGACTAAACCTGAACCAGTGGCAGAGCTGAAAACAACTATCCCTGCCCAGCTACCAAAATGAGCCCAAGTGAGCCCTGGCCTAAAAGAGCTCAGCCCCAGGTCAATGTCACTGGCTGGAGCTCAGCCCCAGGTCAAGAGTCGTCCATCCCCCATCCCCACCCCCCCAATTTATTGACAGAATAACTCTATTTACTCTGCTCTAGCTGGAGCGTGGTTGTTTTTTGTGAAAAACAAAGGGGCACACACAGAGCTGCAGGGCTGTAACTAGAAGGTGGTACAGGCAAGGTAGGTGAGGAGGACCTGGGGCTAGAATTAAAGCAGATGCTGCAGGGAGGAGTGAGTTGTGGTGCAACGGAGTGCGGGGAGCCCAGCATCAGGAGACTGGGCAGCAAGAAGCACAAGAAGACCAGAGGGAGTCTTGCAGGTGGGGACTGAGAGACACTGTGCTTTGCTTTCATCTGCATGACCACTGTGGTAACTAGACCCGCTGCCTACTGCCGTCTTCCCTCCTTCAAGCGATCTACACCTGCCAGCCAGCGTCTGCTCCATCTCTGTGCTGGGGAGCACACACTCTGCATTTTGCCTCTCCCTCCAATGGGACCAAGGAGGGTAGCTAAGAAATACATCAGTTGCTCAGCAACTTCTTGTCCCCCAAGGACGACAACGTAAACTATCTGCACCAGCCTCCTGGGTTGTTCTTCTCTGCACAGCTGGAGATGCTCCTACCCTGACTTTTTCCAGGCTCCCGCTGCTCAGCCTGCAGATCTTCTCCCCCTTCGAGCCTCCGAAACCTCCATTTCAGAAAAGAAAAGAGCCATTGCACAGGGTGTGCTGACCCATCGCAGCAGGACGGTGCAGGACAAAGGCCGCGCTTAAGGGACATGGCATCAGGTTATTGATTGCTGAGGAGACCTTGAGCTTGGGTAAATAGATGTCCTCCTCTCTCCCCTCCTCCATGCGTGTGTGAGCTGGCTTGCCTAGGGACTGTGGGCCAGGCCTCACAGGCGGCAGCAGGTTTCAAAGGTAGGTCTGCAGCTCTGGGGGAAACCCCGGTGCCTATCATCAAATCTTCTAACAAAGAGGCTCTTCTACTGCTGCTTCCTGCCCTCCTCCCCCCACCCCTCCATCTGCAGTTCTTTGCTCGTGCCTGCTGTTTCTGAAGGGATGCTGTGATAGCGGAGAAGTGCCCTTGCTCCCCTGGACCACCCAACCTGGTTCATTGGGGAGGAGATCCTCCCCAGGGGTTGCACAGAAAGGTGGCTCACAAGAAGCAAGGGAGGGCAGTCTGTGCTGGGCCTGTTTGTACCGCATGCCTCTCTGAAAGGGTGCATTACAGCAAGCAGATGTGCTGCTGATTGTCCGAGTGCCGATGTTCACCAAGCTGGGTCTGAGTGAGCTACCTAGTGCTTACGTTCTGCAAGCATGTTTCTGTGTTGCAAGGCAGCCTGGAGGGCTCAGGGCTCAGTAACTGGGGGAAAGCAAGGAGACCGAGAAGACCACTTGCCCCTGTCGTGTGAACACTCCAGGGTATCCACGCAGGCTAAAATGGGCGTGAGGCCAACCATCTCTTCCCACATCCGCAACAAGTCCCTCCTGTGCATTCATGCCCTCACAGTCACACACACCAATGGGCGTGAAGACAACTCACAGGCTCATAGACATGGCACAGGCATTCCCCAAGACCTCTGTGCCCTCCCATGCGGATGCATTCACATCCCTTTCCTCTCCAGCCACAGAAACACGGAAAGCCTTTGGGGGCAGCCGTGCACTGGGTCATGGCAAAGGAAAGGAGAAGGAAGGCGGGTGAGATAGATAACCAAGATTAATGTGGGTCTCTTGGGCAATGGCATTTCTTACCCTCAGAGTCTGGGGCTGACAGAAGCGGTGCTGGTCAGGATGAAGCAAAAGAAGCAGCCTGGGGTAGATGAGGGGCAAAGGAAGCCAGAAGGTGTTCCCTGGCACAAGCAGAGGGTGGTGGAGGGCTGAACATTGTTCAGGTGCTCTCTTCTCAATAGCTCAGCTAGTGAGTCAGTGCCAGCATGGGCTTAGCCCTGGGACACACGGTCTGGTGGGAACGGCAAGGTTTGCTTACTTTTAGGGACCAAGAGCAAAATGGCACAGCAGGCAAAGTGCAGCTTCAGACTCCTAGGTTGGGCTGTTGTGTGCAACTTCTGTGTGCATTTGAGGTCACGGATTTTCTTTTGCATTGATTTCTAGGTCAATAAAATACCAGTTTTAAAACCATTCCCAGCCTGGGAGGACAACACTTTCGTCTCTGGAGAAATTAATTATTGTACTCATTAGAGGTTTTGGCAGAATGCCTTTGAAAATTGAGGGATTACCCAGGAGGCGTAGACAGGACAGTGTCCTGGAAGCCTGTCTCCCACTGAATTAGGAGTTTTACTCACATTTGCAGCAAGCAAAGACTTTGATGGTTAGCACACAGATCTCTTGGGGCTGTAGATCTTGAGAGAGGAGCACAGAGATGGCAGAGCACCTCCAGAGACAGGTGTAAAGGGATACAGAAAACCCAGCCTGACCACGGTGTGCTGTGCCACTAGGTGCCCCTGATGGAGGTTGAGGAACAGGAGGAAGATGCCAACTCTCTCTCAAAGGATGAACCAGAGACTAACGCACGGAACTGCCTCCGCTATGTGCCCCTCGGGCTAGCCTTTCTTTTGCTGGCTGGAGCTGCTGCAGCAACCTGGTATTTCCTAGGTAAAAATTCAACATGTTTTGTCACCACACAGGAGGTGGATGGGGTGTAGTCAAGGCAATGCCCAGCCCAAAGCGCATTAGTGACTGGGTGATCTTTACAGACTCATACGTGGGGGTAAACCCATCTCTCCTACATATCAGCAAGGTAATCCAGTAGTGTCTTCTGTTGGCAGACTACAGACCGTGGCACCTGGAACCAGCCGTCCTGCAGTTTTACTCTGGCAGCCTCCAGGTCCTCAATCGCCAATACTCCCCGGACCTTGGGCACGTGGAGACCAGAGCCTTCTGGCTGGAGTCAGCTAAGCTCCAGAAGATGGTGAGGGCAATTTCATGACCAGAGCTGCCCTGAAGCAGTTCAGTGAGTAGAAGGAGGAAGGGGTCAGGTACCCCCATCCAAGTGACAGACTTGGTGGGTCTGTACAGCAAGAGGGATGAAATATAGGGTTGGCCATAGGTCCTTTTCCACTGTAACATTGCACGGTAGTTATCAGACGACATTTTCATTGCAGCTGAAGGAACTGATTCGTGCCACAGAGCTGGGTCGATATTACAACTCGAGCACAGTGTATGCCTTTGGGTGAGTAGCACCCAGAGCATTTTTGCTTGTTTGTGTATGAAAGCTTCCGGTCAATTGTACTCTGGTGTCACTGAAATCTGGCCATGATAAACTGCTGCAGTCCTCATCATGAGCTCTAGGCTAGCCTGGGCAGTCCAGATGCAGAATCGTTCCAGCATGACAGAACTGGGGATATTTTGATGTTCATGTTCATCTGAGGTCATGATGAAAAGCCAAAACTGAGAAATTTTTCAGAGAGGCAAAAGTTCAAGAGAGGAAAAAAATTGACTGGAAAGAACTGAAAAAATATCTGGGCTTCGCATTCTCAGTAGAAACTAAGCAGCTGGAAATTAATTTCTCTAATTCAAGAAAGTAATTTTATGGCCTGATTCTAGGCACCAGAAGGGAGAGGCCAGAATGCACCATGGAAAAGGTATTTCAGCCAAGAAGCGTGGTCCAGCTGGGAATAGGGTAACAGTGGAATGGGACAGATGTGGGACTACAGCTTTGCAGGTCATCACAGTAGATCAAGAAAGCAGGAATAACTTCCAAACTGACGTATATGTTTGCTTCTGATTTTTTTCCATGGAAAACTACACCCCTAAATTTGTCCTTCAGCTAAGGAAAATTCCAATTTTGATGCAACTCCACTTTCAACTGGGGAAAGAAAAGTTTCACATGCAATTCTTCCTCTAGCTTTTTACTGAACAAAGGTTTGTTTCAACATCTCTTCCCCCTCCCCCAGCCAATTTTCTCTGCCAGCTGGTTGAACAGAGCTTTCCCAGTCACAGTCTCCTGCAGCTTGCACCTGCCCAGCATTAATGACTTGTGGTAAGGTATTGAGTCATAAATCATCCACTCGTCACCACTGGGAGGTGAGACAATGAAGTCTTGAGTGTTTCTTTTCAACCCCTGGTCAGTAGTAACTAAAGGTCACTTCTACCTGAAATGAGACTACTCATTAGACCAGTCTTGAGTAATTATCACATTAATTTGACCACGTATGGTCATCACTAAAGCCAGATGGCATAAAATGGCTTCCTCCCCCATAGGACTGAGCATGAACTAGCACCATGGACATAGCAGCTCTCCTGTCCCGCTCAGAGTGGTTCCTCTGGGTCACAGCAGTGAGCTGGAAAGTCCACACAGATATGTTTGATTTGTGGAAAAACAGGGGGGCGGTAATCTCTGGGATTTGCCTCTCCAGCGATTCAGGAGAGGAAGAGGGAGGATGTTTAACATGCTATTTCTCTGTTAGGGAGGGGGCTCTGACCTTCTTCTTCTGGTTTGCCCTCCAAATTCCTGAGAGTCAGCAGAAGGAGGTGACTACTGAGAGGGTAAACACGGTGCTCCACCAAGAGCTCTCCACCAGCTTCAACAGCTCGGGCAGCCTGTCCTACCAGACGGAGTACAGGGTCAACCCAGACTCATTGATTCTGCTGGGTAAGTACCAGCTGCTCAGCTGTGGCCTGAGCAGTCAGAAATGCTCCAAGATTTATGAGATGCTGAAGGGAGGGTAGGAGAAAAGGCCAGAAGTCACTACTGAAGGGGATAGGGGAAACCTGAAGAGGATAGGGAAAAAGTGAAGATCAGGAGATACAATTACATGTATTTCTTTCTGATAGAGAAGAACAGAAGTTTGATTTAAAAAAAGCATCCTTCCTTTGAAGGATTAAGGATTATTGGAGATGCAGCTGACCATGACCAGCTGGGTAACTTTTTTTTTTTTGTTTCTCCCATCAGCTTTGGCTTCTGTGGAGTAAGATCTTACACAGGTCATGACTTCGATCAACTCAGCTCAAAAATAGCAAGCAATTAGGTTTCCTACTTTCCTTTGGGAGATTATTCCAGGCTACTTGATTGAGAGAAGAACAAAGGCAATGTACCTGAGTCACCACTAGTCTACCTCTGAGACAAAGCATTGTTGCCACTTCAGTTCTTGACATATGATTTTAAGGATTATTTATTATTGCCCACAGTGAAGATCACAGCCTGTTCAAAAAGCCACCCCTACAGAACTGCTCTAAAATAGGTGTTAGATAAAAGACTAGGGATGTGTCTATATTCAGTGCATCCAAGTCCAATGGAATTTGTATTTGGTCTTTATAACGAGACTTAACTTCTCAGCCTGACCTGATCCTTCTTACAGAGTCCCAAACCTCACAGGTTTTAAAATAAATTGTGTTTCTTCTCTCCCCTTGGGAGTCTCATTTCCAGGTTTCTTCTTCCCATGAAATGTTTTTTTTTTTTCCCAAGTTTTTTTCCCCAGACATGTTATCTTGCATTTTTCTAAGGTGAATCTTATTTTAATATATCCCACCCATATTTTCTTTAACTTTTCCCTCCACATCTCAATTGTTTTGTTTTGGGGGTAATTTTTTTGTGTCCCCAAAGAAAATTTTATTTCCTCAAAACGATTTTGACTCTCTCATCCAGACCACCATGTTAAGATCTTATTCTGAAGCTGCATTAGCATCTCATGAAGACCTCTCCTCCCGCAGTTGCCACTAGTCACTTACTTCTACTTATGATTTGTTTCCAGCATACCAGACCTTAAGCTCAGTCAATTTACATTAACTTTCTTAAGAAAGATATCATAAGATAATATGCTAAATGCTTCCAAGTCAGCCCATCTAGCATTTTCCCTTTATTTACTCACTTCATAATGTAACTTATAAACAAATAAAAATGATGGTGCCATTCTTTTAGCAGTCCCCAGTTCCCTCTTATTCCCTTTGCATCTTTTTCACTGTTTTATTCATTTCAGCAGACCACACTTCTTTCTATTTTGGAACTAACACACCAGTTGTAGTTTCTCCAGCTCCTTCTGTTTTCCCTTGTCCTTTCCACCTCCCTCTCCAGTCAGAAGCACAGTCTAGCAACTAAGGCAAAAGCCAGAAAACTCTTATACTGCTGGACCAGGGTGACCTCAAGCCAGTGACTTAACCTCTGGCTTCATTTGCTCTGTAAAATTGGAGTGAAAAAAATAGCTAGCTAATAGCAAGTCATTAGCACTTCATTGCTTTCTGACAGACTCATTTGCTGACCTGCTTAGCTCTGAACATTAAGTCTGGCTGCAGCCTGTCTTAAGACACAGGGCTGCAAACCATTGACTAGCACAGAAACCTCTCCAATGCTTTATTTTTGCTAACAAACAGCTACACTCACCCCAGGACGCTAGCCTCCCCTTTCTCCCAAAGAGTTTCAGGACTTCCTTCTCCTTACAGGAACTCAGTTTTATTACCTCTGGATAAAAGAGTACTTAGTTCAGCATACGTGCTTCCCTACAGCACATGAACTTCTCTAGGATCCTGCCTTATGCCTGCAGGATCATCTTTTCCACAACATCTATTTTTGCCATGACAAAACTGCTCAGCTCTCCTCACAGAATTGCAAGCTCTACTTAGGAACTACAAAAGGCCAAAACCCTGACCTAGGCAAGCCCCCAACAGCAATTCTTACACCCAGCTGACCTCTTGGTGCCTTTTATTTTGGCAATTATTCCCAGTAGCACCTGATCTCTAGCCACTCCCAGTTCAGCTGGGAGGCTGGAGCAAAGCCCAGCTCTCCTAAAAGCAGCGTCCACCCCATGACTCTGTTTTGCACAGATTTGTAGTCCTTGCTGGTGGCTTTCTCTGCATCTCCCTTCTCCAGAGGTGGACTCTATAAGGATGTTGAGTAGCTTATCAACCAGTGGTCGTCCAAAGAGACCTCCTCCCCCACCTTCAGTAACTCCCATGCTTTTCAGTGAGGGTTATTTAAACTGGGAGAGCAGGGGATGGGTGGAGGCTCTGGGAAATGGGGTTCTGCTCTGTGGTGTGGCTGGCAGGGGAGGGGGATGGCTGCCTGAAGCAATGCCCAGCACCCCTGGGAAGGGGAAGAAGTTCTGGAATAGCACACAAAAATGGGCAAGGAAAAAAAGGCAGAGAATCCCGTGGTGGGCTGGAAAGTATGAACTGGGGCTGCTGGATTTGGGGCAGAGGCCAGAGAGATTTCCCAGACAGATGGGGTGGGGAAGGCATGTCTGAAACAGGTCCCTGAGAGCAGACAGAGAAGTACCTGGAGGATGCCGTATGCCCAAGCTGTAAGTGAGCTGTTTACGTAGGAAGGAAGGGAGTTGTTTACCTGCCATGCTAGCATTCAGATACTATCAGTTTATCCTTTTGTTTATCTTCCTTTATATATTTCCTTTCTAACAGAATCCAGTGTGAAAGACATAGTAGTGCTGAAATCCACTCTGGGTAGGCTATCTTTTCCTTTCCTTTTGAGTTTGTGACTTTATGGGAGGGATTTTTACAGGGGACAGAAATCTTGTTGGCTTCCTGGAATTGTAAATCCTGGGAAGGGGAGATTGGAACAGTAGCAAGGGAGCACCAGTGCCGCTGCTTGGCCAGATCCAAACTACATGATGCAGGTACATGCTGGATTGCTCTGAGCATCCTGATACCTCTGCCCCAGTAGCACACTGCTGTGCAAAGATACCAGTTCCCAGGAGCAGTGCAGCCACCTTAGTAAAATCTTGTCCCTGTCCTGATGAGTCCTGTCAAATAGCTTGGTATACTGGTACAACGGTGCTAATTCCAGGCCCCATGAAAACCTACTGAGTGGGGTGGGGGTTTCCTGCATGGCTCTGCACTGGATGTGGTGTCAGTCATTTAGGAGTCTGTTGTCTTAGTGATGTTTGAAGGTGCTTTTAGTAGTTTCAGGCAGTGTTGTAAGTGCTGTGGCTGGCAGCTTGCATTAGATATGCCATTAGAAACCCACCTTTAAGATGATTTTCACTCAAAAATCCTGGTCTGGAAGCCTGCTGAAACCTGGAAATCAGATGAGGGGATGTGAAGCCAGGAAGAACATAGGGGTGAAAGGAGAAAGAGGTGAAAAAGAAAATGAAGCCAGTGGAAGATAACTGTGTTGTTCTGATATTTAAAGCCTGAGGCAGTATTGACTTAACCAAGGGAGAGGGGACAGTTCTTATAGACAGAAACTGGGGCACTGGTATGAGGGGACCGGTGCCACCGCAACATAAGTAAAAGTAAACTGAGATCACTGGGATGAGTCAGCCTTACCCTGAAATAGGGCTCACACTGATATCCCAAGTGGCAATCCTATATCTTAATTTCCCTTACAACCACTTCTAAGACCCCCTTGCCTCCATTTACATCACCCTGAGGTTTAAATCCCTGTCTCTTTCCCCTGGATTCAGGTTGCTACAGGTACAGCTATGTCCAGGAGGATGACGTCCTAAGGCTGGAGGGTCCTGACTACCTGGCCTCCAGTTGTCTTTGGCACCTCCACGGCCTCAAGGGCTACATGATCAAGCTACGCCTGGAGTGGACTCTCCCGGACTGCAGGGACCGCCTGGCTATGTACGACGCAGCCGGGCCCCTGGAGAAACACCTCATCACCTCGTAGGTAGCTTCTGAGCAGGGTGAGCACGGCGGGGAAGCTGGGCAGGATAGCACAACACACCACAGCAGGGGAAAGTGTCAGACTACATCAGAGGAAATTCTCTTTGATGCAGAACCTGCCTCTCACTGATCAGCTGAAGTCACTGATGTGGGATATCACACAGCCAGCCGTGCAGTCTGAGAGATTACAGCATCACGAGCTGTCTCTCTGCTGGCCCTTTATTTGTTTCAGCTAGTGCCTTACAGCAGGCGTGTGCTGCGGATAACATAGACCTCCATTGTCTCTCTTTCTTGTTCTTCTCTTTCGTTTGTTTGTTGCTTATTTCACTCCCATCCTTTTATCTCTTTCCACTCAGGATCTACGGCTGCAGCCGGCAGGAGCCCGTTGTGGAAGTCCTTTCGTCAGGCCCTGTCATGTCCATTGTGTGGAAGAAAGCCATGTACAGCTACTATGACCCCTTCATCCTCTCAGCGCAGGTGGTGCCCCTCAAAGGTGAGGAAGGCTGGAGGAGGAGGGGCATAGATACAGGAAGGAGACAGGTTATCATGTCCTACAACATCACCGCTCCTAGAGGTGCTCCATCCCCATTAGGGGCAGAATTCACTCTAGATTACAAGGGTAGAGGTGGTCAGTAAAAAGCAGGTTAGATGTTGCTCCCTCACCTGGACTCACACATTAGCATCTGGCTCGAGTCTTTACAGCCGGGGCTCTGGCAAGAAGAGCCTGAGTGATTGTGATACATTAGGAGCAAGCCCAAGCTCTCATGCATAGACAGACCAGATGTGGCCTGGTCATCATGTCCAGATGTACTCGCAGATAAATGTCAATTCAATATAACAGTCTAAAGCAGCAATATACATTACCATTACCCTTCTCTGAATAAGAGGAGGAGGCTAAAAGTCTTGCCAGGTAGAAATGGCCCCTTGAGGGAGGATGGTGGA
Organism: Fregata magnificens; assembly: GCA_013389945.1. Lineage (NCBI taxonomy): Eukaryota > Metazoa > Chordata > Aves > Suliformes > Fregatidae > Fregata > Fregata magnificens. Next base: position 57,706 of record WAAD01034083.1, on the reverse strand, counting down.
ACATCCCAGTCACCTTTAGCATCAGGTCCTAGAGCCCCTTTTCTCCCTTCCTACAACGGGATGAGTACATGGCATCCCCAGGCTGAGGTTGAGCTGACAGGTAGCAAGGCTTTGAACGTCTGCATTTACAGCCTGCGAAGTGAATATAACTCTGCGGGAAGGCCTGGAGCAGCAGGGGAAGATCGGCACCCCACACTACCCCAGTTACTACTCACCCAACACGCAGTGCACCTGGCACATGACGGTAAGAGCCATCTCCCACAAGAGCATCTACCCCATCCCTGAGACTCATGTGGCACTCCTTACATTAGAGGGGAGTACAGACAGTGGTCTCAGACAGATCATCATGAGAAGCAAGCAGAGGGTGGTAGCCTGCCTAGCCTCCACATAATGTGTGTTTCTGAAGGGGAAGGAGTCTAATATTGCATGCTAGAGCAGAGATGCCATAGCTGAGGAGGAATCTGAAATCTGGCCTCCAGAGGAGTTCTTCAAGGCAGAACCAGATTGCTAGAAATTGCTAGGAATTACCATGCTTTGAGACCAGCAGCAGAGCCACCCTGGGCTGCGGCGTGGCCCCAGTTTAGATGGTGCTTCCTTCTGTCTTGCAAAGTGTGAATTGGCAGCTCTCCCCTTCAAATCCACCCTGCTCATTTCTGTCATATGTAGTGGGGTGAGGCACTCATAGGAGCCATCTCCACTCTGCTCTGGACCCCTTTGCCTGCAGGTCCCATCCCTCAACTATGGGGTCACCCTGTGGTTCGACGCCTATGCACTCAGCAGACAGAAGCACGACCTGCCCTGTACCCAAGGCCAGTGGATAATTCAGAACAGAAGGTGTGTGCTGGGGTCCTGGTTTTTGTCTCTCGCTTTCCACCTGGGATTAAACTGGTGTTAAGCCTCTGCAGGTTCCCTGCTCACTTCAGCCACCAGGTCTGAGGAAAGAGAGCCCATCACCACACTCAGCAGCCACTGTTTGTGCTGGTGCCTCTTGCTTGTCTACTTCTCTTTCAGCCTCTCTTGTTTGCAGGCTCCCCAGTGTGCATATTTTTTACAGATTTGCTTTCAGCTGCCAGCCTGCCCTCTCTGTCTTGCTGTTTGCATCAGGCTTTCTAGTTTTCTCCTGTGTGTGTAACCCTGGTGTCCTCCCACGTCTCCTGTGTTTGCAAATCTGCCTGTCACCACCTCTGCAATATTATCTGTGTGTGCCATTGCCTTGCATCCACCTCCATACAAATCTTCCGCTTAGCTCCATATCCTCCTGCTTTGACTACAGCCACTTACCCCTGCGGGACTTCCCAAAATCAGCATCCATATGCAGCTGGGGCTGCTGCCCACCACTGCCCAGGTGCAAAGGACCAAGAGCTGCTGTGCTCCCATCTCCTCAAAGCAGGCTCCAAGCGGGATGGCTTTTGTTTTTCCTCCCGCTTACTGCAAAATTGCCCCTTTCCCTCCAAAACCTCCCCAGCCCATCTCATTAACTTCCTCTCCACTGCTCCTGTGGGGGCAACTTCTTTTCTTCCGAAGGGTCTGATCCAGAAGCTATGTTCCCCTGGCTTAGGATTTTCATTTTTTCTTTCCCTGCTCTCCTCTCTTAAACTGTCAGCATCACAGTTTCTACAACATGGCTTCTTCGGGAAGATAAATGTAAGAACTGAATTGCTTTGTGTGGCCTGAATTCAGTGCTTGCCCAGAAAGTGGGAAATGTCCAAAGATAGTAAGGTCACTCTGGACTTGCACAAGGCCTGAGGGCAGAACTGGGTCACCATATCCATAGACTGTTTTCATCCTGTTCGTCAGGCCTAATTTTGCCCCATTGCCCCCAGTTATTTGGTGCTGAATATCATGGCCATTCCAGTTGTTTCCCCTCTCTCTGCATCGGTTCCCACCACAGCATTCTTGTGTGGTGGTGTTTTCATCCCTGTTTATCTCTGGGCTTTCCTCACCTCACTTCTTCAGCCATTTTGGGGGAGCTCCTAGGTTGGTTATGCTGCCTTGCATCCAGAGAGGACCCCTTGTTTCACCAGGGTTACTCCCTCCTCATCCTGGCCTTGCTCAGTCACCAAGATGTGAACGGGCAGAGCAAGATCCAGCGTCAGCTCTCCCACATGTTGACAGGGCATGGGTTTAAATCGCACCCTTTTCCCATTGATCCTTCATAATCTTGTGACATATTGAAGGCATTTTGCCTTCCCGGCTTCCCACACACACCCACTCTGTGTGGCCCCCTTCACACCCCAGCCCCACCGAACTGCCACACTTGGTTGTCTTCTCCTCCCTCCCTGCCTGGGACATCCCGCCTGTGTTTGCCCCTCAGGTTGTGTGGCCTGCGGACCCTGCAAGCCTACGCCGAGCGGATCCCGGTCACATCCTCAGCTGACATCGCCATCACCTTCACCTCACAGATCTCCTTAACTGGCCCTGGCGTACAGGCGGCTTACAGCCTGTACAACCTATCTGACCGTAAGTTCAGGCTCCTTCTTGCTCTTTAGTGGGAAGGTGGGGGTCCCAGCTGGCTACCAGCAGCCCTTGTGCATTTGGCTTGTGTTAGGAGAAACACAAGACACATCCTGTAAGCCCTAGGTGCCATCTGCCCTTCAGGCACGTGCTCACAAATGTGGCGATGCACACATCCCTGATCTGCCAAAAAGAAGAGGCATTTACATGCAAAGCTGCTTCTGCACATGTGGCCCTGCCTCGTGTTGCCAGAGCATCCATGCACCACAGCCCAGCTTCAGAGAGTTGCCGGCAGGCTCACCCCTGTGCCCACATCACAGACTGGCCTTGGGAATTCAATGAGAGACCATCTCTGACTTGAAGCGACTTTTATTTTGATTATAAGGGCTCTTAGAGAGAGCAGTTTCCTGCCCACCTTGGAATCCGTGCAAGTGAGAGACAAATAAAACCGCACACAAATATGCATACGCACACATGCAAATGCACACCCACGGTTGTCTTTCCAAGGTTTCTCCATCTCCCTCTTAAAGGGTGCCTGTAATGCATACCAGTCCCTGAATACGTGCACCTGCCAACACATGTCTAACACCAACCCCTTTAAGGCCCCGACCAAGTTTTAATAACAACTCCCAAGAACCCACTTCAGCTTTCCCGCAGCATTCAGGATTCATGAAACAGCACTAAACCAGAGTCATAGCACGCCAGGCGGGTGGTTGTCTTGGCTTTTGCCAAGGAGGGAAAGAGCCCTCCTTCCCCTGGTGCATAGCCTGGCTCCATTTGCCCTTGTTCAGAGCAGATGACATGGCAGATTTTGGGGAGTGCAGCAAGTGCTGCCGGCATGCTGCTGCAGCACACGTGTGGTCAGGAAAGCGTGCAGCTCCACGCTCCATTTTCAAGCCACGGTGCTCTGCTGCAAGGAGGTTTCCAGTCACTGGGGACTAACTACTCTCTGGTGGTTTCACAGCCTGTCCCAGGGAGTTCCTGTGTTCAGTGAACGGCTTGTGCGTCCCAGCCTGTGACGGGATCAAAGATTGCCCCAATGGGCTGGATGAGAGAAATTGTGGTGAGTGATTTCTTCTCCCCGCCGGTCCCTGGCCTCAGCAGGACACAGCCCCTTTCTCCTCCAAAGGCAGGGAGAGATGGGGAGGATTCAGTTGGCCCAGGCACAGCCTTGTACCTCACCTCCAGGAGCTTAAATCTCTGCATCCATAAAAACCTCATCCCACTGCCAGGTGGCTTCAGCCTGCTCAGGAAGGAGCAACAACACTTCTTGCTCCTGTGCAGCGCACAATCTTCCTGGGGGAAAGACCTGATACTCATGCACCAAGAGCGCCAGGCAGCCTGAAAGAAGGCCCCTGCCCAAGCTGTTCCCCACCTTGTCCTGCTTTCTCTCCACCCAGGCCCAACCATCAACCTCAGCCCTGGCCTACAGCCCCTCTGCTGTCATACCGCTCAACATCCCCCTCCCAACCCTCGCACCTTGCCCACAGCTCCCCAAGCCCACCCACTGCCCTGCTCTCTCCCCTCTGCCCCCAGGCCATTTGTGACACTTGCTCTGTACAGATCCTCACCCATATATTGTGCCCCAGTTTGGGAGCATCTAAGTCCTCGATCAGCCATCAGCTCTTCGTGCCAACAGCAATTAGTGCTGAGGCAGACACTGACCCCGGCATCCCAGGACTCCTGCAAAGCCCCATTCTCATAGGAACAGCTATTTAGGCTCAGGCATGACACCTAATTCATCTACTCTCCCATCCCTGGTGTGAGGGGAGGGGCTCATCACATTGCTGCCACCACTAATTTTTCATTAGTTGTCCCCTACAGCTTTTTTTTCACAGGCAGAAAGATCCCTGAACCACTGGAGACAGTGGCCAATTCTGAAGGATTTAGAGGAAAGTATAGAAAAGTCTAAACCAAAAGGAAGGAGGGATCTTTCTCAAATAAGTTCTAATTCAGTGCTGGAAGTGTGGGAGTTCTCACAGGATCTCTGAGGCTGGGTTTTGTATTGCCTGCAGTCTTGTTGGCGGTGCACTCTGTCCCATCATCCAGCTGTCTGACATCAGGGCTTGCTTGTTTCCCTCATGCAGACAAGGATACATATGCACCTTTATGAATATCTAATCCTTTCTTGAATCCTGTTAGCTTCTTAGACCCAGGGATAGCTTGTGTCATTCAGTTCCACAGGTTAGCACAGACCAAGACTGAACAAAAAAAGTATTTGTTTCTCAGTGTTTTCAAGCACCTCTTTGTATTTGAAAAAGAAAGTAGAAACATCGTTATTTCCTTCCTTTCTTACACTCTTGCCACTGTTGCATCCTTGCTTATTCACTCCATGTCTTTATGGAACAGTCCCTGTCTTTAAAATCAATGTTCACATTGCCTGAGACCTCCAGCCATCTGGAAGCCTCACACTAATTACTGAATATTGTAGTCATTGCAGTAAGAAAATGCCTGGGAGGTACTGGCCCATCATGCTTGGTGTTGCACATAGATACACACAAACACAGGACAAGGGGACAGTTCCTGCTGTGAAAATGTATAATCAGAAGTCAAACTCTGTGATGGGTAGGCACCTTAGGCCCATCTCCATCCTAGGCAGCTATCAGACCTCATGGACATCAAGGAATCCATCATTGTTCAGGACTCACCTATCAGAGAGCAAGGGGAACAGCTGCTCTATAGGAGAAGGTGACCCATGAGCTGAGGGTGACAGCAAGGCAGGAGGAAGAGTGACTTCACCAGACAGGATGCAGTCCTACAGAACCTGAACAAGGCAAGCAGACCAGGTCTGGTGATGGTAACCTGGGTTCAATCAAGAGTCCAGTGACTGCAAGACAAGTCCATAGTGATAAGGCAGGTCCGAGGCCACACCAAGAAGTCAAGGAAAGTCAAGTCAGCATCAGCAAGGTATAAAATGGGGTGCAGGCATACCTACAACATAGATCAGGCAAAGACCAGTAGCAAGGACCTCAGATTAAATGCAGCTCCTGAGCAAAAGGGAACCAGGCTCCTGCTCTTCATGGCAGTCTGTTTCAAGACTACAGGTGCACTATACCAGAGCTGGTCTTAGGCACAGGCTGCCAGATCCTTATGAGGTGGGGGAAGTTTGTGGACCCTACTGGTGCACTTAGGGCCCTAACCTCACACCTGATGCTCTCCTTGTCTTGCATGCCTAATTCCCGGGCACTTCCCTCCCGCGCAGTGTGCCCTGCAAAGTTCCAGTGCCGCGAGGACAGCACTTGCATCGAGTTCAGCAGGGTCTGCAATCAGCAGCTGGACTGCGTCAACGGCAGCGATGAGGAGCAGTGCAGTGAAGGTAGGGAGGGGACAGTGCTGGGCTGGCAAAATACCTTCCCCTATGCTTGAGCCAAGGCTGTCAGTAGTGTACTTCCCTCTTATGAGGTAAGGGCACCAGCTGGGAGTTAACATGCCCAACCTGCTCACAACATCTGCTCTGTAGCTGACCAAGCTTGCTCAGGAAATTCCCTGTCGTCATTTATGGAGTTCCCCCAAGCACTCTGTTGCCTTTTTTTCCCCCACTCAAAGGACTTCAGGCTGTGTTTGCAACCTGCCACACTCCCTCAGCCCTGGCTCCCCTTCCTCTTCACAGGGGTACCCTGTGGTCCTTTCACCTACCGCTGTGAAGATGGGACCTGTGTGAAGAAACCCAACCCCCTGTGTGACACCGCTGCAGACTGCAAGGACCTGTCTGACGAGAAGCGCTGTGGTGAGGAAATGCTCAGGCACACATCAGCCAGGCAGGTTCAGGATGCCACATAGCTGCAAGTTGCCCCCTTTTCCCCCCGCATAAGCACCCACCCTCCCTTGTTCCACCACCTTTTCCCTACCCTCACGCCGCGGCAGCAGTGCCACTGCTCCATCCTGCAATGGCAGTGGCAGTGGCAGCAGCAACGAGCCAGCTCTCTGTGCCGAGCTGCCAGGAGGCGTTGTCTGCTCTTTGGACAGCTGCTCCCCATCTCCTTCAGGCAGAGGCATCAGGCCAGACAGACGTGTCTCACAGGCCAGGTCCTACCCACAGGCTGCCTGTTGGACCACTGTGCTGGCTTATGTGAAGTAATGCCATCCTACAAGGCTCCAGCCAGGGAAATCACCCATGACTGCATGGTCACTGGCAGGAAGAGAGCTTGTGTTTTGATTTCCCTGCTTCATTTTTCTGGAGCCTCAGTGGGCAGCAAAAGGGAACGGCTGCGAAGGTTCCTTGACAGGACAGCAGGTAGCACAGACAGTGTGCTGCCCCAAAAGGCATCTCCGGGCTGCAGCTGTAGGTGGGGTAAGGCTGTGCATGCATCAGTGGGGGCATGCACTTGGAGGGAGTGCTCGCTAGATCTGTCCTGGACAGTACATAAAGCATCTGCTGGCTGGGTAAGGCAAGGGATTAGAGGTCAAACTCTTCAGTCAATTAAGTAGGAAAGAAAGGGCAGGCACAGTATATCAAGTTCCCTTCCTCCTCTGAAGTACTTGCTGTCTCCTCCTCTTCAGACTGTGGGCTGCAAGCCCCTCTCAGCAGGATTGTGGGTGGTACGAATTCTGTGGAAGGGGAATGGCCATGGCAGGCCAGCCTGCAAGTTCGGGGACGCCACATTTGTGGGGGAACACTCATTGCTGACCGCTGGGTCGTCTCAGCCGCGCACTGCTTCCAGGATGAGAGGTAAATGGAGAGGGGAGGGTGCTGGAGAGGGGAAGGATTTGCATTGCTTTCCACGTCACACATGACGGAAGGATCATCCGCCCTACGAAGATGTCACGGGGCAAGCTGCACCCTTCATCTGGCACCCGTGCCATGCTTCCCTGTGGCTTGGAGCTGGAGAAAGGTGTATGGATACATGCACTAGTATGTGGTGTGCATGCAGGGAAAAAAGGGGCAGTGCTGGGATTCGCAGAGCAGCTTTGAGAGGGCAGTGGTAGCGGAAGACACTTCACAGCTCCACCTTTGCTTTGGCTCTGGCTTGTCCCCATGCTGTCACAACCATGGAAGCATCAGCATGTGCTAGGATGGGGCCAGGATAGCATTACCTGCAGAGGATGCTGTTTGAGTCCCGTGCTGCCCACCTCCAGGGCCTGCCCTTTCAGGAGGAAGCATGGTCTCTCCCCAGTTCCTTCCACCCAGTGTACATACCACAACAATGGCAGTAACATACAGATCTGGGGGGTTCACTCATTCTTTCAAACCGTGAAGAAGTAAGGAGGAGGAAGGTCCACAGCTGTGCTGGGTGACAGGGCTGGGTGGGGCAAGGAGTGTGAACTCGCAGGCTCAGTCTGCACATCCTCCAAACTCCCCTTTTCCTCTACCAGTGAGCTGGCGGGGATCCCCCACCTCCCAAGCTACTACTGCTGGACTTTCCTGGCTGCCCTTTCCTCCTGATGCCATGTGAGCTTGGGGAGGAGGAGCTGCTGGTCATCCTCAGTATGGCATCACCAGCCTTGGTAGGACTGGGGCTGCTTTGCAGCTGCGCTTCTCACCTCACCCTGCTCCTGCCATGCTACTACCATGTCCTACAACCCTGCAAGGAAGCCCACCAGCACTGGGAGCAGAGTGGTCCATGTGGGCTGAATTTGGCCGTTTTGGAGTGTCCCAATGCAGGATGGATGGAACAAGCACAGCCCTGTTTGATGGCATATGTGTGTGCCTGTCAGGGAGAGAATTTAAGTAGTGTGAGAGATAAGAAGTAGGGGGAAAAAAGAGGCTCAGAAGAACAGCAGCAGCCTGGGGTGGGCCATGCTATGGGCAGCAGCCTGTGCAGGCAATAGGCTGGAGGTGAGTCCTGAAGGGGAGTTTAGAGCAAGAGAGATGGTCAAACCAAACCAGGGAGTTGTTCATACCCAGAGAGGCAGTGTGAGAGAAAATGGCACATGTAAGGCAAAAGGTGGACAGGACTCTGAGTCTAAAACCAGCCCTCTTCCTGCTTCCTCCTGCTCTGGTCCAGGACGAGGTCCCCTCTGCTCCTCACCCTCCTGCTGGAGACAGGGTCTCCCTTGGCTGTTAGCTCTTAGCTGTTCTGTTCTCAGAGGTGTCTCCTTGTTAGGCTGTCCCCAGCTTTATCCCCTGCTTCTGTAAAGGGCTGTCATGCCTTTTAATGCCCTCACCTCTAAGCTGCTTTTCTCGCTTCACTCCCTCTTAGCAGTTTCTCAGAGCTTGCTTCCCTTTTCCATGTCTCCTCCTTGCAGCTTTGCTTCACCAGCTCAGTTCTTGCTCTCTGCCCTATCATAGTCACTTGCACATGACCGGCTTCACTTGCTTGTCTAACCTACACACACCTTTCAGCCTGCTTTGCTAAGGAAAGCAAGCAAATACGAGCAAGTTTCCTGTGTGTATGAGTGTCTGCCCAAAGTTGGTCCCACTGTACAGGCATGTCAAGGCATCAAAGAGATGTCTCGCCTAGTTTCTTGAAATCAGTAGCCAAATAAAAAAAGAGGCCCCTCTGAGGGAGGTGATCACCCACATCAGAGACTCCTCAAAAAACTGTGACAGAAGCAGCCAGGCTCTGCCCATCCTTCTCTGTTCATGTGATGAGTTATCTTCTCTGCTGCGTCCTACAGACTGGCCTCTGCCTCCATCTGGACCGTTTACTTGGGTAAATATTTTCAAAATGCCACCAGCCACACAGAGGTGTCCTTCAAGGTGATCCGCCTCTTCCTTCACCCTTATTACGAGGAGGACAGCCATGATTATGATGTGGCCCTGCTCCAGCTGGACCACCCCGTGATCATCTCACCCTTAATCCAGCCCATCTGCTTGCCTGCTCCTTCTCACCTCTTTGAGCCGGGTCTTCATTGCTGGATCACTGGCTGGGGAGCCCTCAAGGAAGGCGGTAGGTGCAAGGTCTTTGCTGGTGGCCTACTGTAGCAGAGCCAAGGTGGAAACATAGGTTCAGATGTGGGGTAGGCAGAATAGACTTCTGTTCACCTCAAAGCATTATGCCTCCTTCATCCCCTTTGATTTTGGGTCACGGGTTGGCCAAAGTTACCTGTTGAGTACATTGAAACCTCATTCGGAGAGGCAGGCATGAGAGTCTGGTAAGCTATATGGGGACAGCATGTGTTCCTTCCTCCAAAGACTGAAATAGCCCTTCAGGAATTAGTGGTCTGATGAGGGGCTATTCAGCCATGGTCACAGCATGGAGCAGCCCCAGTCCCAAAGCCCAACCCCATGCCTACACAGACATGTGGGCTTCTGTTGGGTCATTTCCCAGGGACAGAGCCTGACCAGAGAGAGTAGAGATGAAAAACTGCTCTTCATCAAACCAGGACTGGGTCTCCTGGGGACACCTGTCTGCGGCCCCTGCAGCAACATTTTCCCCATGCCAAAGACCCTAGGACCTGGGTCCCCCCAGCAACACCTGAACTATTCAAGTTTAATGGGAGCAGTGCAGGGTCTGAATGCTGTCCCCCAAAGATCACACTGTGTAATTGTCAGCATGCACCCTGGTACCATTTTGGCCACATAGCACCCGCATGCTGCTGGGGGCCAGCATGGGCCAAGACCTGTTCCCATAGGGTGGTATGGATGAGTCCATTCTGTTTTGTGAGGAAGAGTTTAGCTGTACGGGCCTGACCCCTCATGTTCCCTCCCCATAGGGCCAACCAACAGGTCCAGGCTGTTCTCTAGTAGTGCATGGCACAGGAATATAGATGTGCTCACCCAGGTCAGCTTAGGGTTTTCACTCACACTCATACACTTCCTCCAGTTGCTTCCTAAATGGAAACATTCAGAGGTCTATCCAGAAATGGACACTTCTGGTTTGCATAGTTAGCCAGAAGAACTTAACAACCATTTAAATGAGAAGCAAATCCAAAATGCTAACATCTCAGAGGTTTCCCCAAACCAGAATCTTCCTTGTCCCAAAAGCTGAAGTGCCCACAACATTTCCTGTAGGGAAAGGGACTGCAGGGGAATGTTACTCCTTCCATGCAGTTGAAGTGCTCTGCTGAAAGTCAGAGACTGCCATGCCAGTGGAGAGAAGAACAGTAATTCAGATGGCAGCTTTCAGTGTGCAGTGAGATGGGCATGGGCTGGGGGATCATGGTAAATGGTGGGAAGCTCCACCATTGCTCACCTGCACTGCTTTTGGTGCTCTATCCCTCAGGGCACACCAGCAATGTTCTGCAGAAAGTGGACGTGCAGCTCATCCAGCAGGACATCTGCAGCGAGGCCTATCACTACATGATTTCTCCCCGGATGCTGTGTGCTGGGTACCACAAGGGCAAGAAAGATGCCTGTCAGGTGAAAGAGGAGTTGTGGGATCAGGGTTGACTACCAGAGGTGGGGTCTCCCAAATGCCTGAAACAAGCGTGAAAAGACCATAAAATGCCTGACTCCCCCAACCCTTCCTCTGGGCTAAGTAGCCAACAATAGCTCTGACGATCACTTCTTCCCAGCATCTTTGCCTTAGACAGGATGCAAATAATACACGTAAACTTCTCCTTTTCTCTTTTCAGCCCATTCCCCACTCTTTACCTCTCACTTCCAAGTCTACATCAGTCTCTTCCACCCTCAGCGTCATTAGCATCTGTCACACACAGTAACCTGTCTGTTCCTTCATTACTATCAAGCTCAAGGAATTCCTCTGTCTCCCATCCCTCTGGGTATTCAGTTAAATTCCACCAGCTTCCTTGCTCTCCATATATTTGGAAATGTCACATGGAGCAGAAGGAAACAATAGAGCTGTCAGCTTCTTGGGAGCTGGCTAAGGGGGAGGAATTTGCATGATGAAGGAATGCAACAATGGGTCAGATGTTTGCACTGGAGACTGTTTTTGACATCTGCCTAAGGTACAAGGGATTTTGCAGATGTCCCAGGCATGAGTTGAGGGGATACAGGAATCTGCATACAGAGGACTCAAAGCTAGTGTAATAATCCAGCAGGAGAAGCTGGTGCATCACCATCAACCCATTTTTCTTTCCCTTTCTCTAGGGTGATTCTGGAGGTCCGCTGGCCTGCAAGGAACCCAGTGGCAGGTGGTTTCTGGCTGGTTTGGTCAGCTGGGGAATGGGATGTGCACGTCCAAATCATTATGGAGTATACACCAGGATCACTCAAGTGCTGGGCTGGATGAACCAAACCATGAGCTGAGAAAAGTGCATCTCTGCCTTCTCCCCATCAGACCTACACTCACATGGCACTCATTCTTGATCTTGCTTACCTGCCACTCAGAGAGAGTTTCTGTGTGGGATGTCGTCAGACCCAGGATGCTCTTCTGAGCAGGGTAAAAAAAGCCTGCACTGGGGATTGTAAAGAAAAGTAGGCAGACTCTCTTCCCCCTCAGTGCTTCCCAGGGAGCATCCCAAGATGTTTTTAGGCCATCCATCCAAAAGAGTTGGCAGCGGGGCAGGGCGGGGGGGGCACAACACACGACACGACACACAGCAACAGTCCCAAGTTGATGGTTTCTGAGAAAAGGAATAAGGGGAGTTGAACTTTCCATGAACCATGTGATTCAGCCACAATCTTATGCTGGAACATTTGCTGAAAGAAAATGTGACTGATGTAGTTAGAGATTCCAGTAACTGTGAAATCAATCTGCCTCCCTCTTCCTTCCTGCTGCTCATCCTTCTTCCCCTCCCATCACTCCTCCTCTTCCATCTCCCTAATTGCTTCTTTTCTTAGCTGGCGTGTGCTGTTCAGCGTGCTGTTCAACTCAGCCAGGCAACTCTTCACGTCTCACTGACTCCCAGGCACGAGTCCAGCAGCACACCCCACAGCGCGTGTCCTGCCTCCCTGCTGGAGCAGCACCCAGCCTCCACTGCTGCACTTGGACTCCCTCAGGCAAAGGCCCCAGCCCCCCAGTAAAAACATTGCAGCAGCCTCCCATCCCCTTCCCTCAGCCCTTCTAAACACCTTTAACATGAGGGCATCTCAACTGCTTCCGTCTCCTAACTCAGATAATCCAGGAGGCGAAGGAGAAGGCTTAAGGGCACAGTGACTGCTACGGGTTTGGGTTTTTTACTAAAGATATACATATATATATGTGTGTGTGTGTGTATATATAAAATGGGCCACTCTCTGGAATTAGAAATAACATTAAATTGAGGGGGTTTTTTTGGCTCTAGTTTGCCTTACTCCGTTAAAAATTATCTCGGGGTTTGTATCTTTTTGACCAAACTCCAATCCTGGCCCTGGCAACTGGCAAAAGTTTCCATACCCCTACCTTTCCTCTCAGCTGTGTCCCAGGTGCAGCGGGGTCAATACACTAGCTAGATACTTGGTCCTTACTTATTGTTATGATTTAGGGATGCAGACACCAATAAGGTAGCCCAGCTGCCTGCAGTGGGGATGCAGCACAGATGCAGTGGGAAGTACCACCAGCCCCCAAAAGACAAGCGCAGCACAAGCAGCTTCTGGTGGCTCCAGGTGATGAATCCAAACTCCTCTTTTCCAGCTCCCACCCCTTCTACCAGCGCCAAATTTCTGCCACTTGAAATGAGAGGCAGCAAGGAGGAACAGACTGTGAATTTTATTCAGGAGTTACAACCTGGTGTCCTCAGACAGAGCAGTGAAGCAAACGCCCTGCTCCCCGAGGCAGGGATCTCCTCGTGCTAGCAGACACGACATCAGGTGCCAGCATGTTCCTGGTACCCGGGCAGCACACCTGTCTCCTCTTCACCCTGCTGACACAGGACTGCTTTGGGGGACAGGGGAAGAGGCACCAAGGAGCATGATACCCAGCACAGGGACACCCCGTGAGCAGTGCAGGTGGCCCAGAAAAGAGCAGTGGCTCTGCATTTGCCCTCTGGCCACAAGCCCAAACCAGCTGCCTCCAACAGTGAAAGTGCAAGGACTGGTCCTACAGCAGCTGCCACCACCTCGGGGCCCCAGTTGCATTCAGGGTGTTCAGGAAGGGAGGTGTTCGCTGCAGGCTGCAGTGGCTGATCACTGATGTCCCCAGCAGGGGCCACTGTGACATTACGGAAAGCAAGCCTGCTAGGCATGGCAGAGGGCCATGGGCTTCCAGCCCCTACAGCAGCCCAGGGGCTCCTTGGAGCATCTGCCCTCCTCCACAGCTGAGGCTCAGGCCTCCGAAGTGAGTTTGTAAAAAAGAATGGCTGCATGTGAGGAATGAAGGGGGCTGGGGAGTGTCACTGTGGGGCAGGGGGCTACCGTACACTGCAGTACAAAAATAAAGAGATAAACCAGAAATTAAAAGGCTGGAGTGGAGTGTCAGGATCACATCCTCAGACCTCTGGCTTGTAACAGCTAGAGAAGGAGAGAGAAAGAGAGAAAATCAACGGCAGGGAAAAAAAGCGATTGAGCATAAAGGGGAGAGTGAGAAACAGGAAAAGGGAAATGACAGAGGAAATCAGAACAGAAGAAAAAGAAAAGAGACGAGGATTGAGGGTGGGAGAACAGAGAAAAGGGAAGGAAAAGTTCGCATGATTAACATACATTGACTTTTAAGAGAATAACACTCAGATCCCACAGCCATGGACAAGGAGGCTCTCGAACAGAGGGACAGAGAAATGTCAGCCAGCTAACAAGTGCCCTCCACCAGGACAGAGAGTGGCACTGAGCACCTCTGGTTTAACAAGAGCCAGTTTTCCAGTATGAGAGAGGAATCCTCCTTCTAAAGCTTTCTGTACCCAGCCCCATGCATGCCGGCCAGGCAGCCTCCCTAAGCAGGAGGCAGAGCACAGAGGCTCATTTCGCACACAGCTGTGAGAACATCTGGAGCAGGGACCAGCCTCTTCCGCTCTGCCTTCGCCACCCCCTCCCACTGTGCTCTCACCCTGGCAGAGGCGGTGGGGGAAAAACCCAGGGAAGCAAGACCAGGGAGGGGAAAATAACAGACTGCCTTCTGCAAACTGCTCTCGGGCTGGCAGGCAAAGGAGCTGCGGACGGCAGGCTGGAGAAGCGATCTGGCATGCGTGTCAGGCGGACACGTGGCAGACTTTCCCCCCCCCTCCCCATGCCACCCCTGCCTGCTTTGCATTCATTTCCACCCCTCTTCATTTCTCCCAGCTGCGTTCTCCTTTCTGCTGCCAGAGCCTCTGGTCTAGAGCTGTAGGGCCTGCTTGGCAGGTAAAGGCACACATAGGATGAGAACTGGAAAAGACACCTTAGAAATGAGTCAATCTCCCCTCCCTCCCTCCCCTCTCCAAGCTCTACAAACCAGGGCCATACCCACAAGAGGGAAGTGAGTCACTCATGCAGAGCTCAGGCTGGTGGGAGCTGAGAGTGCGGACAGGTAACGTACCTGCAGAGGAGGAAAAGTGAGGAGCAGAGAGAGAGATAGGGCCCCGGGCAGGGACCACTCTGAGCCCTGGGGGGGCAAAGAGAGCAGAGGGAAGGATGCTGGAGGCTCGGGAGTGGGGCAGGGTAGGAGGCAGGTGACAGTGCTGGGATGGACACAGAGGGGAGCAGGAGGAAGGGTCCGGAGGAAGAAAGAGTTTAGTGCAATCCCAAATAGATGGACAGTCTGCAAATAAAAATATAACCGTAAATAAAACAAACAGTTTAAAATACAAAGCAGCAGCCAGAGTAACAGCTCCCCCCATCAGCTTTATCTCCAGAGAGACTCCTGCTCCTGGAGAGGACTGCCCCCATATCCCACACCTGCCCTAGTCCTTCCTTGCTGCTAGCTGTGAGCTCTCACCAGAAAGGTGGACGGGTCTATGCTTGGGGGGTTATTTTTATCATTTTCCTCAAGGATTTGCTGCACCTTTCTCCTCTGCTTCTGCTTCTGCCTCTGCCTCCTCCTCCACCTCCTGCTCTTCCTCCTCCAGGTCCTCCTCTGTGCTCTGTGGCCCAGCATGCAGGACAAAGGGAAGAAAGAGTGGAGATACTTGCAAGATGAGCCACGGCAGTTCTTTCTGACACACCAGGGAATAAAGCAATGGTCATGACACTAGAATAAAAAGGGACCTTTCCCCATGGCCAAGATAGCTCTGGGTCAGGGAGCAAAGAGACTTGTCTTCCCCTGGAACATCACATCAGGGCTATCTAACCCACTTATAAATGCTGTGATCCCACTGCCCAACAACTGCCATCAGTAGCTACTGCTCCTTCCTGTATCCTAGGTGTCTACAGGATGTCATACACTGCCACACATTTCTGTCCTTCCCTCAAAAGGGGAGCAGGTGATCTCCTGCCCCTTAGGCTGGGACTCAGCAAAAGGAAAGAAAACACTGCAAAATCTTCAGGGAAATCACACCCTAGAGGCAGAGTGACACACAAGAGTGACATGGTCACGAGGAGGCATGAGGGGGATGTTAGAGTAGCATGAGAAGTGCCAGGATCACTTGCTAAAGCCATTTGACATACACACCACCACTCTCAACACACGCACTCCTCCTTTTGGGCAATGGGTGTAATGCCACGGTGCTGAACACCAGGACAAGCACCTGTATTTCACCACTGAGGTGCCCCACAGTCACAGCAGAGAAAGGAAAGAAAGAGGGAGCAAACAAGAGCGAAGGATTTCATAGGCAACAGGAGCAGGGCCATAGCAAAGTTGGCCTCACCTTGGCTTTGTGGCTGGGCTCAGAGCTCAGGCCACTGGGGGAGTTGTACAGCTCTTTGGAGACCACGCACAGGAACTCTGTCTGATCCTCATTCCCATAGTTATAGGATGAGCCAATGTTCACAAGCTAGAAAAGATGAGAGCAAGAGTCACAAGCACATGCTACTGCAAACATCCACTCCACCTGCGGAGCAAGGCAGAAAGCCCACGATGCAGCACGGAGTCCAATCCATACCCCCAATAGAAAGGTCTCATAACTAAGCTGAGAAGGCAGCACAGAGAACCAGGAGAGGAGTCAGCCAGGATGCAAAACAGCTTAACCTCACACAGTATCCTCTAAAGCTCTAGAGAAGGAGCAAGAGAGAGCCAGTGTGATAGCACCATCAGCGTCTGACCCAATATTCTCAGAGAGGGAAGGTGCCTTGCCTGGGGACTGTATGGTATCCATGATCTTTTCCCCAAAAGACAACTCTTTCCCACTGTCCTCTACCTTCTCCGTACCTGCTCAAAGCACCATCCATCCGACATAGTAGAAACCATCTGAGTGAGCTCCTCTTCCTGGCACTGCAGCACACGGTAGACATGCTTAGGAGGCACCTGACAGCAAAATTGCAGAGCATGTTGACACCGGTCAGACACTAAAGGCTGTTGCCTTCCTGCAGAATGAAGCGGTAGTACCCCTCCTTGACAGGCCTGTCCTCTTCCCCATGTCCCAGATTAAAGGGGAGTGGAAACCACAACCCAACTTTCTACTATGCCGTCATGGGGAGCAAGTACAACGGTATCTCTTCTGGAGAGGAGGGACTGAGCTGAGTGCTTCCTGCATTACCCCCAGAAGATAACTGGGCTCTTTCGATGGGGAGCTTGCATTTGTTGTTACAAAGTCATTTATGCAAATGCCAAAAATACTGATGGGATTTTGCGAGCGCAAAGTAACTGTGTTGCTGGAGGCTTACAACCTGAGGCAGACATGATGAAGTGAGATATCAGCCAGCACTCCCAGAAGACAGATTTTAAAAGGTTATCGGCCAAGACAAGGTGTGATTGTGCCACAGGATTGATTCCTTGTGCCTCATTGTCTGCATTTAACTCTTCCACAGACATCTCTTCACCTGTTCCCTCCAGGTTTCTCTACAGGTATCCTCATGTGATTACACTCCCAGGACTCCCCACACCAGAGCCCTCCTCCCCATGACACCTTCACTCTCCTCACAAACATTCTTCTGTATCCCACAGCAACCAGCCGCCTTCTTCCAAAATCTAGAGGAGCTGATTTGGTTTCAGGGGCTACATCCAGCGTTACTTCTGGGGATGCAAAACAAGCCTGTAACTTGTTTATTGTAACTAAAATGGTGGTAGCCTGTCCCCTGCAAGATTTTCCTATGTAGACATTAGCACATAAACTCTAATTAGTTGCTTCTTTCCATTCCTTGCTGCTTCTCCCAAGTCTGTTCTCCCTCTAGACTCCCCTCTCCCTTTCCACACTCCCTCCTTTGCCCACCCCACTCTATCTTTCCTTGCCATTTCTCTCCATACATGAGTTACTGTGTAGTCCTTCTCCTCCAGTCGATCCTTGATTATTCGGATTAAAGGACCAATGTTATAGAACTCGGCTTCTTCCAGGACCCCTGAGAAAGAAAGACAGAAGGACCACAAAGACAGAAAGTTAACAGCCTGTCTTTGTTTTTTGGCTTGCAAAAGATCAATTCTGAGCTTCCCAAGGTCCATAGGAAGAAATGACACTGCAGCCTCACTTTTTAACAGGTTTCTGTTGCTTGAAACCCTTACTGCAGAGAACTGAACCCTGGCTCTCTGCATTGCATTTCTAATGCTCACCCCAATTTCCTTATGCTGCCTGCTACTACAGAAACAGGCACTGCCTGTGAAGGCTTGCGCCAAGGACTGCTAATACCTTTCCCAGGTAATAGGCCAAGGAGAATAAATGTAGGCTACAGCCTCTCTCAATGACCACTAGTTATCACCTTGTTCAGGCCCTCTTAAGGCAGAGAACAATAACTTGTTCTGACATTGTCACCAAAAGACCCTAGAAAATCCCCACTTTCCTCCTGGGCCAGCTGGAGTTGCACCCACCTTGCAGCCCCATATGACTTCAGATGATCTTTGGTTCTCTCCCCTGTGCTTCACCTCAAAGTAGGTAAACAGAGAAGTGTTTTGGTTTTTTTCCTCTATGGTGTCTGCATCCATCACCTCTCCTGAGACTCACCTGTTTGCTAACAGCCCTCCTAGCCAAGGGAGAGGCAGCTAGGAGCCAACACTCACATGTCCCCAGGGCAGTACACAGACAATGCAGGTGGGGAGATTGATCCTTCACTACCTGACACACTCAGACCTCTTCCGAGTCCCTCATTCAGCCATGAATCATCTAATGGGTTAGTTTTATGCCAGCCTGAGTGTCTGCAGCAGGAACAGAAGGCAATGTTAAGCTATGAACGGGACTCCTGTTTATGCTTCAGATTTGGTGTTAAAACCTGTGGATGAACTCTGTCTGACCTCAGGATCGCAAGACATATCAAGTAGGAAACACCTCAGAATTGTGTTTATTACAATTCTGTACCATTGCTTAGATATATTTTTTGAATTGTAACTCATAAGATGATTCTGAAGAAAACTTTCCTTGCATTAGGTGAAAATATATAAGAAAGAGAGGCAAGGAGACTAATGAATATGCAGAAACTGTGCTTGGCAAGGGCTGGACAGCACAGCCTGTCTTTGGAATTGGCTCCTTGTTAGACTTTAGCATCCAGAAAATAACGAGGCATTGGGGACTGCTGGCTGGTAAAACCGTGATGTTACTGAATTACCCTATTGGACCCCCTGTCAACCTCAAATGAGGGATTGGTTTGTCTGGCTTGCTCCACTGGAATTGCTGCAGTCCATAACCCATCAGTGTACTAGTATCATACATTGCATACCACTGATTAATGATGGTCTTTACTACAGTCAGTAGAAGAGATGAGCTTGGTTTTGTTTGGTCTTCTGGGTTTTCATTCCTAATTAGAAACACTCTGTCATTAACAGAAAACTCAGTCAGAGCCTGGTTAAAAGTGGATCAGGAACAAGTTAAAAATGGTTTATTGAGGCTGAGAGATCTTGCCTACTTCCATCTTGGTGACATCTCTGCTGAACAAACAGTCGTGAAGCCACACCACCTGTAGGATGCCTTCCTCACCTACTCCGAATCCCTTTAGGAAAGGAACCATCGGTATGCTTTCCAAGAGCTGCAGGGATAGCCCTCTCAAATTCCCCCACATCAACCTCCAGAAGGAGAATGAGAGACAACAAGGTCGATAACAAGTCCTACTGTGTCCTGGCTACAGCAGCAATGTTAAGTGGGAAGTTTCTGAGCTCCAAGACTCACCCTCTTCAGCCATATCTTTATCAAGGACCAGCTTCCCATGACGGAGGAAATTCAGGATGGGTCCAAAGTAAGTGGGGTCCCGGTCTATTAGGTATGCACCAGTCTCATCCTAGCAACAGAGATAGACTGTGAGGAGAAAAACCCCATGGGAAACTTGTAACCAAACCTCAAATGCTCCAGACTATAAGAAAATACAAACCTAAGCAAAAATGTCCACTATTTCTAAGACTCCTTGGAAACCATGGGCCCCCGAGAGTGCCTAACCAAGTCAGCCCAGCTTGGATTTTAACTCCTGTATTGGTATGCTCAGTGTGCCCACCTCAGCATGGACCAATCCAGCTGAGAAAGCCAAAAAAAATAGGCCTCAGTCTCCTGCAACTGTGCGTACAGGCCTGGTGTGAGAGAGCAGAGGGCCCCCTTATAGGGGACAAGGCTGAGTCAGGCAGATTCAGCTGCGAGGTAGACCCAGGGGATGTGGGGTGATAGAGAGGTGGGAGAGCAAGGGCAGAGGGGAGATGGCCTCTCTTTTCCCCGGCTCGGGAAGACTGATGCCAGGCTACAACACAGCAAGGTGGGATCTGGCAAGGGCAAATCCTTCCTGGGAGAGCGGGGAGAAAGAGCAGGCATTTTGCACTCAGGTACTCCTGCAGCTGTCAGGGTCTGGCTCCACCCCTGCATCCCTGCATCCCTCCCCATGCTCGGTGGGGCATGGTGCGGGAGGCAACCCAGGTGCCTTACCCGGTCCGACTGCAGCTCCTCACCCTGGCACAAGCGACACAGGAAAGATTTCTGCTCCCGACACAGGGTCTGCCTGGTGGTGAGGAAGACGGTGCCCCCCACATTGAGCCTCACCCACTTGGCCTGGGTGTCAGCGGGTGGCGGGATGTCCCAGGTGCAGCGTAGCCCCACAGCGCCCTGCATCTCCTCCCCGCCCTCCATCCTCATCCTCATCCTCATCCTCACCCCCCCCACCCCCCCGCCCCCGGCGTGCAGGGACTGCCGCAGGTGCTGCCTGCCGGAGAATGCCGGGATCTGTAGTTTATCTGCCTCTCCCTACGCAGCAGCCGTGTTTCCAGGGGGCCAGGGTCCTCCCTGTGATGGCCAAGAGAGTCCCGAGGGGAGGAAGGATGCTCTGTGCTGGAGGATATCGCTGTGGCTGGGCAAAACCACAGCTCCACAGTGCTGATGCTCCCTGGCTTTTCCCCTGTTCCTGTTCCACTAACCAAGGGCCAGCACTTCAGATGTGCAGGGTGTTATGCAAAAATCAGCGGCATTTATTTCCATAGACACGCCCTCTGGTTCATTAAAAGGTTCTGGGAACTGTAGTTTGCAGGGACATGCACAAAAGGGTGCTGGGAACTGTAGTTTTCCCAGTCTGCTGTCCCTGCATTGAGGCTGCTGTAATGAAGGGGGCTGCACTGTACTACATGACCCCAGCCCTGCTGCGGGTAGTCTGCCTGCTTCCAGTCCTGGTTCTTGCCTGCAAGCTTCCTCAGAGTCAGGAAGAACAACCTGCTCCCTGGCAGTCAGCAGATTAAGCCTGTCAGCGCTGTACTCCACAGCCTTCCTTTCAGGAGATCCATTACCCCAGGCTCACAGCTCAGTGCAGCATCAGTTGCCATGCTGTTCTTGTTGCAAAATGTGCAGACTATTGCCTTCTTGCTAACATATGTAGGGACACTTCTGGGAACTGTATCCTGGATCTGTATGAAGTGCTGGCAGGGGACGGGAATAAGTTATCTTCCAGCTCAGAAGAGTCGCTGACTCAGCAAACTGCCTCCCAGTGCTGTCCTACCAGCACAGACCATGCCAGACAGAGACCCCCTGTGCCCTTCCCCTGTGCTCCGGCCATCCCTGTTTGTGTCTGGGCAACAGAGAGCTCAGATTTTAACTTAGCTCTGTGTGGAGTTTTACCTCTGCCCCAGGCATATATCACCCACTGAGGCCGATGTGCCAATCCTGCCGTACTGAATCTAGCCCTGCCTCTGCCACTCGCTCCTGCCAGACGAGCCTGGAGCTCAGCGACTCATGCCCCATGGGACTCTGTTCAAATGCACTCCTTGGCACAGACACAACCTGAACGAGCTCTCTCTCCAGCAGCTCTGCTTTTCCTACTCCCACTCCCACCTAAGCACAGCTGTGCTTGCCAGCAGCTCAAGCATATTAGGAATGGAAAGGAAAGGCTGATGTTTCACCTGAATGCGGCCCAAATCCTTCCTTCACCTAAACAACCTGGCTCTTCCTTGCCAGGGCAATGCAGCACTGCAGAGACAGCGTGGTGCCTTGCAGACACTTCATTGTTCTTCCACCTAGATCTTTGTATCTTTTGAGGTGGGGGTTTATTGGGGGAAGAGAGTGGATAAAGAGAAAGATTATGTTTTATACTCCTTTTCTTTTCGTCCTTCCCCCTTCTTTTACTTACAAATCACTCCCTTTTATGATTACAGGATGTGAAGGCAGCATCACCCTTCCCCCAAATCACCCAGGACTTCCTTCACAAAGACGGTATAAGAGTGTACTTTGCTCCTTCTGTGGAGGAGTGCAAAGGGGAGGAGGGGAAGAGAGGATAACACGGAAAAGGCTTCAAGATTGCTGACCTCCAGCTAATTTAAGCACAGGAACAATTCAGCTGCTGCAGGTTGTAAATTCAAATAACTCTGGATCTCCTTTAATTTATATCAGCAGCTGACCAGCACTAGAGTGACAAATAATAGGGCGAAGATGAAAAATTATTTTTGTCTACCTGTATGGAGCAGACATTGGCCCAAATTAGTGCCCAGCCCTTGGACCAGTCTCCACTGAGCAGTGGTGGGCATCAAAGATGCTCAGACTAACACTGACCTGAACTGAAGCATCACGCAGTGCAACACAGCTCTGGGCTGTGGGACTGCTGACCTCCCACTTCTGGCTCGGAGTCAAACGATGGCAAATCTGAGAGCTCTGCCCTGTACTCTGGTGTACAAATGATGCAGGACCCTGCCTGTGCTGGCCACAGCTCCAGCAGAGAATTAGGGTGAGGACTGTGGCTCTCTGATATGAATGCAGTAGTTGGGTGGCAGCCTATAGCCCCTTATCTCCCCCTCCAAGAAATCTGCCCTGCCTTAGTTGTCTTCCTTCTTCTATCAAGGGTTCACCCTGTCTCCCTTTCCTCCTCTCACAGCCCCTCAGCCTCTTGCTCCTTTTTAGGTCCAATCTCTTGTTTCGACGCCTTCTTCCCCAACCTCTCCCACGCCAATGCTGCTCACGGGTCAGGGATGGTCTGTATTCAGAGCACACCTTCTTCTATCAACACCAGCCTCCATCTGTGGCCAGCACTTCAAGTCTTGCTCACCCCAGGGCCATGGTGTGAAAGGTTAGTTGGTAAATCTAAAGAGGTATACTATGAGTAAGGAAAGAGGTCAAGGTACACCACTCCCATCCCCAGAGCCTTCTTTTCTGCAACACACAGGGCAAAATTTATTGGAAAGCCCCCAGGCCAGGGTGTTCCCCATAGTATGTGAAAATCCTCTTTAGGAAGAAGTCAGTCCGGGGTGAGTTACCAACTGAAATGCTATGATGAGTCAGTGGTGTGGGCTAATACAGGCCTGATTTGCACACCATCACCAGACATAGTTCTGAGATGCAACTAGCATGCTTGTGTTAAGGTCCATTAAAATTAAGCAACAGAACAGAGGAGAAATAAATTTAAATAATCCAATGGCTGTTCCTCGTGCTTTGATGATAACTATATATAAAACACATGTACAGAAACAGAGAGAGCAAGCAAGAGCTTACACAGGGCAGTGTGATTGTGTAGCGCCATACAGCCCCGCTGAGTACCCAGTTAATCATGGGGACAACTGCACAGGTCGACTGGGGGCAGGAAAAGCTGGACAGCCACAGGGTAGATCGGTGATCGCAAGAGCTCAGGTAAAAGAGAGCAGGGGAGAAAATGAGAGTTTCTTGGTTCAGCAGCGAGCAGGCCTGCAGTGCAAACCTGCAGAAAGCTACACACACTGCAGCACTCTGTACATACATGGCAGCCTGACAAGTCAGCTGGGTACATGGCGTTCAATGCATCACTGACATTGTGGATCTGCTCTTAGGGAATTATTGCATGGTGGAGCATCAGCGGGGGCAGGGATCACCACGTGTTGGCACAGACAGTGTCACCACTCTGGCAGGCTGGGAACACACATCTGGGATTAAACTTGCCGGATCATTCAGTTAAGGAACACACTGTGGCATGAGGCACCGGAGAAGAAACCATCTCCTCTCTCTTCTCTATAGGAAGTGGGGAGGGGAGGACAAGTAATGCTCTGACATTTGGCATTAAGCCAAAAGTGAACTGGGAAAAGAAAACTCCCTACACTGGACTTGGGGGTGGGAGGAAGACCATTCACTTGTAGCCAACAGAGCCCAGCTTGACTGCCAGCTGAGCCAGGCATATTGGAGCCAGAAGAGAAAGGTCCCATGGCATGCAGGTGAGTTAATCTTTCTCCAGCTCCTTGTGTTTCATGTGGTCTGTGAGCAATATACCTGCATTCAAAATAGTGTGTAAAGTCTGTGTGTGGATGTGTATCACTTAGCACCTCTGCTGGAAGAGTGCTGGGAAGAGGAGAGAAAATAGTCACATAGCACCTAGTCGTGAGCTGGAACCAGGAGAGATGGGAGGAACAAGAAAAGCCCCTGCAGGTAATGGCAATTACCATTGCTCATGCGGTGGTTGTTAGTGGGAAGGGACAGCAGTGCTGGCAGAAGAAGGGCTGATTTGGGAAAGTTTGCAGGGGAACAAAAGGTTTGCTGGGAAATGAAGTGTGAAATAGTGCAACCTGACTGCTAGGCAGCAGTAGGGAAGGAAGAGGAAGGCTGGGGATGAAGATGACATGTGAGGAACAAGGGACTGTGGGATTACTGTCGGAGAACCATTGACCAGACTGTTTTCACAGAGTCTAAAACTGCTCCAGGACAAAAGTATTACAGATCGTAAAATATACCAATAAACCAATAAAGACTTTAGATGCTGGCCTGGGATTGTCAAAATTTATAGAGAGAGCTGTAAAAGCTCCAGTCTCAAGTTAGCCACAAGTCAACATGACCCTCTTCCTACATCAGGGCTGGTTTTTAGGCTACTTTTTAGCCACCATGAGCCCTATCCCACCAAAGATATGCTATTCCCCTTTCCCTGTGGCAAATTTTCCATAGGAGAGCCATGAACATTAGTGATTTGCATTCATATCCACTTCTCCCCTTCCCAGTTTCCAGGTCCCATAGGAAATCCACCCACCAAGTCAGGGACATAAAGATCTGCAGAACATTTATAGTCCTGGTGCAAGTCCCCTCAGATGTTCCATATGTCCAGTAGCATCTGTTATGGCTTAAAATAGGTTTTTGCAGTCTCTAGGCTTTGAAAACATTGTCTCGGTCTCCACAATGTTCCCAGTGCTTTGCCTGCAGTGTGAGAACAGATCTCAGCTAAAAGGAGGGAGAATATCAGAAGACACTCTTGGACAGATTTTTGATATATGATGTAACAGGGCATACCCTAGAAAGACAAAATATCTTGTCGTGGGGAGGAAGTTCTCCATTTCTCCTCTGTGGGGAAATCAAGGCAAAGCTAAGCATCTGGTAAAAGACTTGCGAAAAGCTGGGAAACTGAAGAACCGCTGAGATTTTGTGGTTCAAAACCCAGCCGGGAGAAGGGCACTTGAGTACTGCCAACCTTGGCACACATACCAGAGAGGGGGAAGGGCCCTACTGGATGGCATCGAGCCACACAGACAAAATGTAGAGCAAGGGGAGAGGGAAATCTTTCACTCAGTTTGCGATCTCCAGGTGGATGGCTGGGCTGCACCAGACACCTCCCCACAACACACAGGACAGAGAAAAGTGGCTCAGTCTCAAGAGGAAGCAGAGAGATTCCCACTGACCCCAGGGACTGCTGGGGTCAGTGGGAAAAAAGAAACACAGCACTTAAGCTGCATTGCCAAATGTTCTGGAAGGACAAGGGCAAAAGCCAGACCCCTGCATCCATTGGAAATGATTAACAAAGTCTGAAAGAATATGTCAATTTTCTCCAATAACTAAATTTTCCTGGACAAACAGAGCAGGCACAGCACTCCTGTTTCTCTGTACATAGGGGCCTGGCCACATAGTGACAAAGTCAGCCTCACCTCCCAGCCACACCCAGGGTGTTAAACCTTAATGACCCACCACATGGCAGCCTCTTAGCTTGGCTGATGGTGGGAGAAGCTAGAAACCCTGAACTGAAAAGACGTCACAAGCCAGATCCTGCTCTATGATCCCATACTAGACAACACTGTACAAGCATCTTTAAGTTGAAAGTGTCTTAAAAAGCAGCATCCCTGTTGCTCAGATTGGGAGGCCCCTCCACAGAGAATTTAGCACCACTTGCTGTTCCCAGCCAGTCACCCCAGCCAGTGCTTATCCTTTTGTTTTCCTATGCACACCATACTGCAGCTTAAAAAGTTTGGTTTTAAGTGCTCTCAGTTACAGACTGCAATCAGATGTCCTATACGGCACGCAGACTAGTTCTCCCCTTTCCCTTGCAGGAAACAGTTGCTAGAAAATTACCCCGCTTGCGATAAAGCAAGGTGTTGCTACCAGCCTTTAAAAACACAGTGATTACCTGGGTGGGGACATTCATAAAGCATGGGAGTAGAAAACCTTTCCCTAGCAGGAAGGAGAAGAAAATTAATTAAACCGTCAATTAGATCCAGAACTGGAAGTCTTAACAATTTGCAGGGCATGCTGTAACCTGCAAAGGAAGCCCTTTTGGGAAGTCTAAGTCCAAAGAACTAAATGGAAGCTGGCAAATATAAAGGTTTATTATTTTATCCAGATCTGTGTCTTGCACTGCGTACTAAAGGGTCACTCATTTCAGACCCCTGCACAGTCTGTATACTCAGCACTTGCTGTAATGCCAGGCTCAAGTCCCTGAGAGCTAGGTTGTTAGACTGGATGTAAGTAAGGAAATTGAATGCTTTCAGTCACTGGAAATGGGTGGAAAGAAGGGTCAGGCTGTATGTGTGGGCAGGGAGGACAGAGGAAGAAATCACCTGGACAGTGAAACTCTAGGTCCACAGGAGGTGAACAGAAATGGAGCTTGTGTCCATGCAGGCCAAGCCCAAGGAGAAGCCAGGGCTGCAGCCAACAGAGGCCAAAAGAAATGCGAAGAATAAACACTCTCCAACAGGAAAGGACCCAGCCCTCATATTCAGTGCCGAGGAGGGGACCCTGCAAATCTGTGACCATAAGCATCCATAGCATCCCCTAGAAAGGACGACCCCATCACCTGTTGCTGCAAGCCCAAGAGCAGAACCTGTCTTATTAACTTTCTACGTTATCAGTGGGCCAGAATAGGTGCAGGTTTTTGTTTTGTTTTGTTTTTTTTGAGGAGAAAATCCTAGAGAGAACAAATTCTTGAACATTGTCAAGGATACCCGGGGAGATTTCGACTCTCAGATATAAGGCGAAAAATGAGTGCCATTGTGGGCTATTCATTTGTAGGTCTCGGTTCCCCTCAGTTTTTTAAGGTTACATGGTAAGTCTCATGGAAAGAATGGAAACACCCATGCAGTCCAATTTTCACCACGTGAGCTGACATCCAGTCTTTGAAGAACAGAGCTGTGACTGACTAACGTGGAGTTTGAGGCCAAAAAGCAAATGGACAAGGACTGAAAGGAGGAAGAAGGTGAAAAGTCCCAAGAGAGAGGCATGCCATTGTGTCTCCTGGGCCAAAGAGTTTGTTGAGGGTAAGAGACATAGTTCTACTCATGGAGAGAAGGAAACACCTCATTTGAATCATCAAGACAAAGTGATCCCATAAAAATAAAGTTCCTGAAAAGGAATCACCCAAGTAACACTCACATAAGTTCCATTCAGCATAAAGACCTTGAAACACATGTTTATTTACCCTTTTTTTAATCCCAGAATCTTCTTTTTCCCAAGGGGGATTTTGAACCATGGGGGTACAAAACTGGCTAAGTACACATTGCAGTTAGAAGAGTCCAAGTGCAAGAAGAAATCCAAACCAAGCCTCTAACCTAAGTGCCAACCTTGAAGCCATATTTGCTCCTTTAACAGCTATGTTTCTCCCCAAAGTTTTGCACTCAAAATGGCCATAAAGTGCATGGACGGCTTCTAGGACAGAAGCAGAGAGCAGGATCATGAGGCACAGTTATACATGACCACCCTGTGAGTGAACATGGTGGAATTTCCTGAGTCATGAGCTTGGCTTGACTCGATTACTTCCCCATGCTGCCACCAGCACTCTCTCCCTTCCATCTGATACGGTAAAAAGGTCACAGAATCACAGAATGGCTGAGGTTGGAAGTGACCTTGGGAGGACATCTGGTTCACCCCACCTGCTCAACCAGGGTCACCTAGAGCTAGCTGCTGAGGTCATCTTTATGCTCCTAAGCAGCAGCAGCAGGGTAAGGAGAAAGTGCCAAAGCACCATGTGCCTGTACTTGTTACTCAACACCTTCACCTCAAGACACTTAACCAGGAATGCTAAACCCATCTTTTCCAAATCCTGTTTCAAGGCAAATTATCTGCGCAGCTGGGAGACAAAGCAGCCTGTTACATTGTCTTCCCCTTTCCCTCAGAAATAATATTTTCAGGCTGTGCCCGCATGTACCATTCCACCCAGGCCCCGTCATACACAGCAACATCTGGTTTGCCACAGAGGTATGCCCCCAGAGCCACGTGGCAGGCAGTGACCCCAGAGCCACATGTGGCTACCACCGGCTTTAAGAGGTCCACCTTCTTCTCCTGGAACAGACTGCGGATCTGCTCAGGGGTCTTCTCTAAGCCAGACTCTGTGAGGAAATCGGTGAAGGGGATGTTCATCGACCCAGGGACATGACCAGGCTCAATTCCTGGAGGAAAAGCAATACAGATAGGAATTAACCTCTACTGTCTGGGACAAATCCATTGCAAAACCCGTTCACTGTTTCATTGGGAGGAATATTTATTGTTTAGTGTATTTTGTTAAAACAAATACATTTCTTTTTGTTAAACTTTGCTTTACTAGATTACTGATTACTCAGGAGGGATGGCTCTAACCTTCAGGTTACCACATGGACACAATCCTGTCAAAGTTTTGTTCTTCCTCCCAGTTCCCTCCACATCTTCCCCTCATCAGAGCAACCCACTCTGATGAGGCACTGACTGAAGCACCTCCACAGGCCCTTCTGAAGGGAAGAGTAGCACCAGTACATGAAGAGACCAATGAATATCTTTGAGGTGTATGAAAGCTACGTTCCTCACCCCAGCCCCTCATGAGGGGAAAAAAAAAAAAAAATACACGGCTTCCCCACTCCTGAATTTTCAAAGAGCAGCATTGCTAGTCAAAAGGAGAGGAAAACAGGTGGATACACTGCCTCAAATCCCATCCCATAAAGGACAACCATATTTCCCTTCACTACCTCTACAGGAGTCAAACTGATGGGCACCTTAAATGAAGCCCCTTTTTATTACACCAGTGTCTCAGGAGGCACATTACCATCTCGGGGCTCTGGCTCTACTCCCCGGAACCGTCCTGCAGCGCGCGCATCCACTAGTTGGAAGTGGTGGGAATCCAAGTTATCTAAGACGTCCTCGTATGTTTTCACCAGGGACTTGTCCAAGGAGGCATGGAACTCGGAGGGAGCTACCTGGCTTTTCCCAGAGCTCAGTACATTCCCCTCTCGCTGCCAGTTCTTTAGGCCGCCATCCAGAAGGGAGACAGCTTCATGTCCGAAGGCCCGGAACATCCACCACACCCGGGGTGCTGAGAAGAGACCTTGGTCGCTGCCATCATACACCACAACATGGGAATCGTTCCCCACACCAAGCTTCCCCACATACTCAGCAAAGTCATCAGCCTTGGGCAGCATGTGATCATAAGGTGAAGTACGGTCGCTGCACTGGTCAATGTCAAAGAAAACTGCACCAGGGATATGGCGCTCCTCAAATTCCCGCTTTGGGTCACGCTTCATCTTCGGCAAATACCAGGATGCATCCACAATTCTCAAGGCCAGACCAGCTTGCTGGGACTTGATGGCTTCTGAAAGCCATTTTGCAGACACCAGGGCACGGTAGAGGAGTTGTTGCGACATTGCTCCCGAGTCCTGACCGAGATTACCTGATTCCTGGGGTCTGCCTGAATCCACCTGACTGCAAAAGAAAGTAAGTCACAAATTAGAGACCAGCCTTACAAAAAGCGACTGGACGAAGATGCGTTTTGGGACCAAAGACCTGTGTCTGCACTGAGGTGCTGGCTAAGCCTACAGTGAGGGGTTTGAAATGCTCCAGCCCTGAAAATAAAGTTTCACAGAGCTCAGCCCAAACCCTGCCCCGAGCGGGACAGCCATGGCACAGTCCTGCCCTACGCCCAGCCCCCCATAGCCCACCAGGCCCCTCCACCTCCAGCGACCACCAGCCAGCGCTGTCACCAACAAGAGGGGAGCGGGGCAGCCCCAGGGACCCTGAGCGAGGGGACCGAGCGCCCCGGGGTGAGGCACGGCCCCACGACGAGAGGGGCTCTGCTCCACCGCTCTCACCGCCCCGGAGCCCATCTCCAGCCAAGGCCTTACCAGGGCCCTGGCGCCCCTCACGCAGACTGGACCCCCGCCGCCTCCCGCCCCGGACACCCCCAGCCCCGNCCCCGCCGCCGCCATTTTGTGTGTGTGTGTGTGTCCCCACCGGCGGCGCCCCCTCCCGGCCTCAGCCCTCCGAGATGGCGCCGAAGCTGCCCGGCAGGGTGCTGGTCACTGCCAAATGGCTCTCGGAGGCCGTGCGGGCCGGGCGGGTGGGGACGAGCCTGCGGGTACTGGATGCTTCCTGGTACCCGCCGCAGGAGCGAAATGCCCGGCAGGAGTTCAAGGAGAGGCACATCCCCGGCGCGTCCTTCTTCGACATCGAGGAGTGCCGGGACCTGTCCTCCCCCTATGACTTCATGCTGCCCAGTGAGTCCCACTTCGCTGACTACGTGGGGCACCTGGGGGTCAGCAACGACACCCATGTCGTGGTGTACGATGGGGATAAGCTGGGCACCTTCTATGCCCCCCGTGCCTGGTGGATGTTCCGGGCCTTCGGGCACAAGGAGGTCTCCGTGCTGAACGGCGGCTTCAAGAACTGGGTGAAGGAGGGCCACCCTGTCACGGCGGAGGTCAGTGAGCCCGCACCGGCCGTCTTTAAGGCCAAGCTGAACACGGCCCTGCTGAAGACCTTCGAGGAGATGATGCAGAATGTGGGGTCCCTACGGTTCCAGGTGGTGGATTCCCGCCCCGAGGGCCAGTTCCAGGGGACTGAGCTGGACCAAGGTAATGGAGGTGGGAATGGCACCTGCCACCTGCACCAGAGTGGGATGAGTGTCAGTACTAGTCTGGGCATAAAGTCCTAGCCAGCAAACAGATTTTCCTAATGCACAGGCATGCCTCAGCCTTGATTTACCTTCAGGGATCCACAGTTGAGCATTCAGATCCCAGTGCCCTCGAATGCTTTTCTTGTAGTTGGTTGTAAAGCTGCAGGAGGAAATAGCGGAAAAGGTCTGCAGGCAGTTGGCTCCAGGATCCCTCATCCCACACCCTGCAGAAGTTAATCAGACAGAACGCAAACATGGGAGGTGAGGGCTCCCAGGGGTTTGTTCAGGGTCCTATCTAACACTAGCAGACATACACAGACTATCAGTATTCATACAGGCACCTCCCACCATAATGAATGCACCAGCAAAAGCCCAGGTTTTAGGCAATACAGTAACCCAAGGGACATTTTCCTTCTTGCTCCAGTTCCCAGTAGACAGAGAACTTGCTTGAGCTGATCTTTGTTCTTTTGCTCTCTGCCATTAAATCTAACAAGCTTAAGTAAGAAAAGCCTCAAACCCTTCCCAAATGTATGGGCTGTCAACCTCTCTCTTTTGGGTGCTGCAAGTAACAGGAACAAAAATTGATTTTGTTACCTTGGTCAAACACTGAACATGCAAGCAGCAGGGGTGGGAGAAGTCCTGTGCAGTGGGGACAGCTGGTACAGCAGTGTGCCTGGAATGAAATTCCAGTTGGTTGTTAAAGGAGGACCTTACTACGTAATTTAAGCCTTGGTATATCCCAGAATAACCTCTCCTCCAAAAGGGAATCACAGATATGGTTTTAAAAGAAATGCAGAGTTTCAAAAACAAAGCACAGAAAAGCTCAGCAACAGTTGTTGGGTCTGAGTTGAGCTCCACGCTGCAGGAGTGGGTATGCAGCAGGCTTCTGTGGTCCTGAGGCAGCGCTGCGCTGCTGCCTTGCAGGTCAGTTGTCATTCTGTTCTGGCTGTTTTCAGCCATTGAGTGTGACACTGTGTCCCAAAATAAATTGCCGTGTCCAAACCTCAGGAGCATTTGGCTGTGAATGGCTCTGTACACGTGGTTCACATAAGTGTCTACAGTGAGCCCGCCCCCCCCAACCACGTTCAACCTGTGCAAGACAATGTGGAAGGTGAGGGAGGTAATGGGAGTGACAGAGGAGACTGTCGCAGGGAGAGAGGGGGAGTTAGGCCTATTGCTCATTCTGTTTCTTCGCCTGCTGCAGCCCATCAAAGTGAAGGCTAAATTTTAACCTCAAGATGTGAATAAAACACTCCTTGCTGGGAGCTGGTGGATTTCACATTCTCTTTCCCAAAGTGGGAGTTCTCACCAGGTGACAAATACTGCAGCCCCTGACAGCATCTTGAATACAGATTTTTTTTCCTTTGAAATGAGTCAGCATGGAACAGTTTATTTGTGGTGGTCCAGTTTTGCTTCTCACAGCAGATCCAGCAGGATAAGCACTCCAGCTGCAGCTTCTCATTCCACAGGAGCTTGACAGCCTTCTAAACCAGGCTAGCCAATAACTGTGATACAGTCAGCAGTGGGTATACTTATACCTAAAGGAGCAATTTGAAATCAATGCTGATTAATTACAGGGGTCATCCAATCAGGGAGGAGAAACATTGCCTGCAATTTAAAGAAGAAGAATGGTCTTGAGGTTAAGGAACTTGCTGTGTTCTCAGGTGAATTCAGTTTAATTATTGCCTCAGCTCTTCACTTCCTAATTAAGTCAATTAATCTCTCCAGTTCCATGAACTCCATCTCTAGAAGAGGCTAATTTCAGCTGACTCTTTTGCCTCTTTAGTTTTTCAGTTCCTTGTGGTAAGAATTAGTTGTCCCTGTTTTATTTTTATGCAGCAACTACCTTGCTGGGATTTAGACTTCTGTAGTGTTAAAGATAAGCCATAGTATGTGGCTAAATTTTAGTTGCTGGGAGAGGTTTACCCAGCTTGCCAGGGTGGAGAAAAATAGATGGCGTTTCTATAAGCCAGGTCTCAGAGGTCTTAAATGGAGGTATTGCTTTAGATGAAAAAGCTTGGATGCATGGTGTGCAGCATAAGCCCATCAGGTGTACAGCCCTGACCTATGCACTGGGTGGTTAAAGGTGTCCCTACACAGTGCTGTGTTTCTGGAGAAACTAGCAACTCAGGCCTGCTTGCTAGCTGTGATTCAGCAATAGCCCAACCGGATTCTACAAGGGCCTGCTTACTCAGGTGCTGTAGTGTGCAGGTCTATGGAACTAGCCTGAACTGAGACAATCCCAGGCAATCCAGGGGCAGATGATAAAAATAATTACATGATGATTACCAGTGCTGACTCTCTCTGAGTGTTGGGCACTGAAAACTGAGGAACAAGAATTATAGTTGAACAAATGCATACAGAAAAGTTGCGAATTTCTGAATTCTTTTCCAAACACCTGAGAAAAGAGGGGAAAGTTGCCAGACAAGAAATCCATCATCTGAAAGAGAAAGCAAACCCAAAGTCATTTCATGAGCTTCCAACTATTTTTCTTCTCATTCTCAGCCCTTGGGTAGTCCTTGTGTCCCTTGCGCATACTACAGCACCTGAGTAAGCAGGCCCTTGTAGAATCCGGACCAAGCTTAAAGTGTTCCTTCCAATGAGTTCGTGGTAGGTTAGGTGAGATCACTAATGGTCCTTTCTGAGGCATACAATTTGGATGGAAGAGAGAGAAAAAAGGCGGCAACAGAGGAGGCATTTGGAAAGGAACAGCTATCTGCAGCCAGCCAACTCCAAGACCACGGGGAGTTAAATGTGGACAAGGCACATCTTTTTTCTTTTTGACGTTAAGAAATTCCACCTGGAGCTTTCATCGCAAAGGGAAAGGCTAGAGAGAAGGGGCTGTAGCCTTAGCTAGATAAATAGCCAACCAAAAAAAAAAAAATTAAGCAGAGAATCTTAACAGATGTGGAAAAGGGGATTAAGCAGTGGAGAAGATAACATATTACAGGTTACAAATTGTGAGGGGAGGATTGCCAGAAGCCAAGCTGAGTGAGACTTGGCAAAAGGAATTAAAACAAATAACAAAAACTGCTGGAGCAAAGTGAATAAAAAGAGAACAAGGAGAGAAAGAGTAAATAGGGTTGCTATGCAGTTAGCAGGGGTTCCAGATGAAAGATTGTGTACAGCCTCAGAATTATACTGAGGCTGTGCTACCATTTTTTTTTCTCCTAAGTCTGCAGAGTAGGGGGAAGGGTAGCCAGAGGAAGGGGAAAGAAGCAGAAACGATCATTTCTAAAGAGGGAGTATAACCAAAAAATCCATGTGTTCAAATCTGTGAGGCAGGCGATCTCCATCCCAAATATGTGTCAAAAATCAGTCATGTGACATTGCAACTCCATGAGGCAAGAATTTAATAAATTTAATCAGACTATGGTTCTGTAGGACATAAACACTAGCGAAGTTTCTATTTGTATTTAGGATAGGAGGTACAGCACAACCTAGGCAGCTGTTTATCTATTATCATAACATGGATAGACTGGAAGGCTTTCAAAAAGCTCTTCAAGAAAAATTATTTGAAATGAAGGCAAAATTGAATAAAATACCTTGGTAAACTTGCAGTGCAGCTAAGGGCTCCATTTCCTTGCCAACAGAATTGATTTGCCAGATAAGAGAAATGGGAACGTGCATGCCTGGAAGTTATGTCCAGCCATTGGAACCACCTACGAGGTAGACTTGTTCCATTTGGACTTCATTAATACTTTGGACGTAATATTAGAGGGGCAATTATTAGTTCAATTTGAGAAGAGGGCAAATAGCACAAGTACTGTTAGGTGCCCAAGAAACTGAAAGGGAGATAAGGGAGATAAGAACAGCTTGTGCTGAAAGCAGATCTGTGGGGCTGGAAGTTGCTAGCACGGTCCCATAATTATAATTCTATTTTTTTCATATTTTTATGAATCATTGAGGCACTGAAAATAGGGAGTTGCTACTGAAATGTGCTGCTGGCACAGCCTTGGGAAGGTTTAAATGATCACATGGGGATTATTACGTGAGGTATCACCTGCAGCGATAGAAGTGACAGGAAATATAATGCTACAGAGAGCAAGGTTGGATGCTTAGTAGCCCAAAACACTTAACTGCTTGTCTTTCTCTTACAAGCTGAAGACCCACATTTGGAAGCAATAGAAGAGGATAAGACTTGGATGAATTAGTTGGGTGCAAGAACCTCAGATGTGATTTGGCCTTCACAACAGGAATTATTATTAACGTCCTGTCTACCAGTTGAGATGCTAGGAAATGCCACTTCCTTATCCAGAAGCCTGGTGGTCATCTAGAACTGTTTCTAGGGTGGCCGAGGCAGTGAAAAGTGTATCTAATGAGCCCTTACTGTGTTCAGGCTAAGGGCATGAGGCTGTTGGGAGTGCTGAGTGCTCGCCATCAGTATGTTGGAGCAATAGCAGAAAGGGAGAAAAATTATTTCAGCCGCAGGGCAATGTTAGCTCAAGGGTAAATGGTCTATGGACTGACTGTGACAAATTTAACATTGGAAATGAATATTCCTCCTCACGTGAGCAAGAAGGTGCCTCAGCGGGAAGTTTCATGGCAGGAATCCAAACTGGTTCTGAAATGGATGCTTTTATGAGAGGGAGCCTATAAAGTGATCACTGTAGTAGCTGGGAGCCTGGCTCTGTAATCCTAGGGTTCCTTCCTGGAGTTTCTAAGGGTGACTGCATGAATCTGGTGTGGAGTATGCTCTGTGTCATATGAGGCAGGAGCAGATGTATCCTCTCCCCTGTTTAGATCCCAGCTGCGTCCAGCCTTGCCTTCCAGTCCCTTTCTTTCAGCTGAACACCCACATACATGAGTAAATGCAGTTTCTACAGAATTCCCCATCTTTCACTCGCAGAGTGCAAGCACTGGTCTCCGACTCAACAGAGTTTTGAATCTCTGGAGCAAGGAAGTAACCCTATAGATCAAAGTCAAAAATGCTCTAAAATGAGACTGTTCCTTTTAGGTCTACTCAGGTCCTAACTGAAGAGTTGTTTAAGAGTGGTGAGTGTATGTCATGGCAGTCTCCAATAAGAGAGAGGTACAAACCTACCTATTTTAAGAGGTGCAAACAGTCTAGAAAAGTAGTCATGACCATGGGGTCTGGGACATCTAAGAACTGAATCAGTGGCCCAGCAAGCTTCTTTGAGCAAGAGCTGGCCCTTC
Source organism: Fregata magnificens (assembly GCA_013389945.1). Classification (NCBI taxonomy): domain Eukaryota; kingdom Metazoa; phylum Chordata; class Aves; order Suliformes; family Fregatidae; genus Fregata; species Fregata magnificens. The sequence goes on along the minus strand of WAAD01034083.1, from coordinate 21,891 downwards.
TAGTTCAGCCCCCAGGACTTCTTGATCTTAGTACAGTTCCCAGTGCCCTAAGATGGTGTGAGACTGCTGTTCTGCAGCTCACACACTTGTCTGTATTGGGGTGATCATCAGTACTGCAGCAGAGCCTTGCAGAAATCCCTTGCTGAAGGACAAGGTCAGGACCATTGACTCTGTGGGAAAGCGGTAGCCTAACCTAAGCATGTAACTTTCCAGTAAGAAGCTCTGCAGTATGAGAACTACAAACAAGGTTTTCTCACACTCATTTTTTTATTATTTTTATTTCCCCTCTGTCATACAGACGTTGTATTAATGAGCGTGGGTTTTGCGGTTCTCTGTACTGAAGTGATGAAATGTTGTTTTCTGGAACTGGAAAACATGTGGTGAAAGCATCAGTCCAAAACACTGTCTTTTTTTTTTTTTTTTTTTTTTTAAATGTTAGTCCCTCCGGAAGTCAGCGGTTTTTATCCTGACTTCTCCCTGTAATGCTAAACACTTCTGAAGGATGCATGAGGTGACTAGTAGACAACAGTGCCAAATTTCTAAGGCACTCAGGCAGGATGAATCAAGAGACAAAGAGAGTCCATCTGGAACAGCAAGAGATCTTGTGAAGCTGGCTCAGGGCAGCTTTGGTTGTCTTTAAGCTCTCACTCTTTATCCAGCAGAGCAAAAATCCCCTCCTCAATACCCTGGCAAAACCCTGTTTTCCCCTTATGACATGTCTCATCATGTCATGACATCACTCTGCATGAGTGATGAAACTGCAGTGTCATTATGATGTGTGATGTCAATCTCTGACTAGGTATACTTTAATCATTCGACTTTGACAAAGGTTCCCTGCCCCAATCTCTCCCATCTCCTGAGATCAGTTACCCTGATGACTTAGGCAAGTGGAAAGCTGTCAGTGAAACAGATTACTATTTATGTGACTTTCCCAGGGCTGTCTCATTAGAAGTTCAAACCTAGCAAGGAACCATTCCCTTAGATGCATTTTCAACATAATATATAATGCTTCCTGCTCCAATGAGGCTTGATCCAAAGCCTGTCAAAGTCAGTGGAAAAGCTTCCATTGAGTGTAATGGACTTTGATTAAGCCTATAGTGACAGAGTTTGAATTTCAAGGGCGTGATGAAAATCTTATCCATTATATTTTTATATCTGCTTCTCTCTAAAGACCTTGCTCTTGAGATGCAACTTTCAACTTGCTTGAAGTGGTCAGTTACACCAGTAGATAAACAGAACCCATGGTGATCTCATCCATGGAGTGGTTAAAAAGTGATACAAAATCTAAATTCTCACTTCTCTGACCCCATTGCCCCAGGATAGCTGCCTCAGCAGTAATGAGGCTGACTTTAAGGTTGCTTTACTTTTCTGAAATATGATTTTAAGGTGACACAGGAATAAACTGTGAACAGATAACTACTTTCACAAATTCCACATACAAGCCACACTTCCTGCTTCTGAAAGCTGTGTCAGTACATGCTACCGGCATATTTGGGGAAGGTCAGAAATGCACTGCTGCATTTCTCTTTACACAGATCCCCTTAGTGCCTTTGGTAGGATCTTTTCTGTGGTGGTTCTTTGATTCTTGGCACGTCTAGGGCTTCTTCAGATTCCTACATCTCATTGCTTTCAGGGGAGAAATAGTTTGCTAAATATTCTGGAAGTTTTGACTTCAGCAAAGTTGAATAATCTTTGTTCTCCTCTTTTTAGCCCCATACTGCTTTGCATCTTTATCATCACCTGAATTAGCATCTGATTAGCATCTTGGAGAGAGTGGGAGTATCTGCAGTGATGTCTCTTTAATGTGTCTTTTGTAGGTGTCTTTCATCACCTACATTAATGTCTCCTTGCTCACATTTCCTTTTCTTGTTCACTCTTGCAGGGCTGGAATCTGGTCACATCCCTGGTGCTGTGAACATACCCTTCCACTCATTCCTAACAGAAACTGGCCATGAGAAGAGTATTGAGGAGATCCAACAAATATTCCGTGAGAAGAAAGTGGATCTCTCAAAGCCATTGACGGCCACGTGCCGCAAAGGTGTCACGGCATGTCACATTGCCTTGGCAGCCTACCTGTGTGGCAAGCGTGATGTGGCTGTTTATGATGGTTCCTGGTCAGAGTGGTTCCACCGTGCCCCACCTCGCTACAAGGTCTCTGAGTTGAAGCGCAACAAGGCCTAGAGGGAGAGTTGTTTCTTGGGCCATGAGATCTAGCAGCTGTCTCCAGTCCAGGGTACAGGGAAAGGGACGAGGTGGAAGTAAAGAAAAAACATGCTGATTTATATTTTGCCAGTTTTTCTAAGAATGATCAGTAGATTTCTATTGATCTTTCAGTTTCTCACAATGAATAAAATCTACTAAGATGATGCATCTGTGAATATTTCTAATTCTTCTCTGTTGCCTGTGACCTGCTTGTGCTGGGTGGGAAAAGCAGCTTTCATAGAATAGAATAGAATCATAGAATCATTAAGGTTGGAAAAGACCTCTAAGATCATCAAGTCCAACCGTCAACCCAACACCACCATGCCTCCTAAACCATGTCCCGAAGTGCCACGTCTACACGTTTCTTGAACACCTCCAGGGATGGTGACTCCACCACCTCTCTGGGCAGCCTGTTCCAATGCTTGACCACTCTTCTGGTAAAGAAATTTTTCCTAATATCCAATCTAAACCTCCCCTCACGCAACTTGAGGCCATTTCCTCTTGTCCTATCGCTAGTTACTCAGGAGAAGAGACCAACACCCACCTCACTACAGCCTCCTTTCAGATAGTTGTAGAGAGCGATAAGGTCTCCCCTCAGCCTTCTCTTCTCCAGACTAAACAATCCCAGTTCCCTCAGCCGCTCCTCATAAGACTTGTTCTCCAGACCCTTCACCAGCTTTGTTGCCCTTCTCTGGACACGCTCCAGCACCTCAGTGTCCTTCTTGTA
>WAAD01034083.1:0-18387 GCA_013389945.1 Fregata magnificens | reverse complement strand
CACATTGGCAAGCCTCCAGTCATCTGGGACCTCCCCTGTTAACCAGGACTGCTGATAAATGATGGAGAGTGGTTTGGCAAGCTCCTCCGCCAGCTCCCTCAGCACTCTCGGGTGGATCCCATCTGGCCCCATAGACTTGTGAGTGTCCAGGTGGCGCAGCAGGTCGTTAACTGCTTCCTCCTGGATTGTGGGGGGGTTTATTTTGCTCTTCGTCCCTGTCTTCCAGCTCAGGGGGCTGAATAGCCCGGGGATGACTGATCTGACTACTAAAGACTGAGGCAAAGAAGGCATTAAGTACCTCAGCCTTTTCCTCATCCTTGGTGGCAATGTTCCCCCCTGCATCCAATAAAGGATGGAGATTCTCCCTGGCTCTCTTTTTGCTGTTAATGTATTTGTAAAAACATTTTTTGTTATCTCTTACAACAGTGGCCAGATTGAGTTCTAGCTGGGCTTTTGCCTTTCTAATTTTCTCTCTGCATGCCCTAACGAGATCCCTGTACTCTTCTTGAGTTGCCTGCCCCTTCTTCCAAAAGTGGTAAACTCTCCTTTTTTTCCCAAGTCCCAGCAAAAGCTCCCTGTTCAGCCAGGCTGGTCATCTTCCCCACCGGTTCGTCTTACAGCACATGGGGACAACATGAAGGAGGGTTGCACTCTTCCCTGGAGACTTGCAGAAATTCCGGTGGCCTGGTGAGAGCTCAGGTCCCTGGTGGAGCAGAATGGATGAAAAGTCCGGGGCCAAAATATAGCACTGGGTGCTGGACACAGGAGGGCCAGGCTGTGGTTCTGTCATTGACTCAGTGTAAGACCTTTTGCCAGCCCACCACCTCCCCTTTTCTAATGTGGAAAATGGGGGCACCTTCCCCTTCCTCTCTGATGAGGGTCAGTGAGCTCATGTGAAGCATTTGGAGATGCTAGAAGATCCAGTTCTGCTGAAATACAGTCTTGTTGATTATCGTGACTGCGTTACGAAAGTCTCCAAGAAATCCTGTGTACGTCATGAGAACTTCTGGGCACAGATGTTTCATGAGACATGAGCCTTTTCTTCTCCTTGTTTGTTTTTCCAATCAGCAAGGATGACCCTGATCTCTGCCATGTTTCTTCTGGTTCCCATGGAGACCACAGCTCATAGATGGAGAGAGGGTTGTTCCCTAGCAACTGTCTCTGCTCTTCAGCCTTCATCCCACCGCCATACCTGGACTTCAGCAGGACCTGCCTGCTTGTACAAATCACTATGGCACCACATCAGGGATAATGGACCAGGTGAGAGAGGTAGTTATGGAAGAGGCTTTGCCTCTTGTTAAATCCTGGATCTTTTCTTTAAAAAAAAAAAAAAAAAGATAAAAGATTCGATGTCATTTTGACACCCATGGGGCTTCTCAGGTCTGGAAAGTCACTGAAATCTCCTCATATTTTGGAGGCCCGACCGGATGTGGAAGGAATATGAGGTGATTCTTGACCACATCTGGTGGCTGGTGAGAATCACATACCAATTCCTACACCTGTCTGAGGAGGTTAATTTTCTGCCAGCTCCCTCCATGGCTGCATGTCAGGAAAGTCAGAGTGTTAGGCTATGCTAAACATACATTTTTGGGGTTTTATTTCATTCAGAAAGAAAGATCAAGTTTAATCATTTTTAGCTCTTTGACCAAGATATGTCTTTTCTGGTATGTCGTCTGTTGTCCCTCACAGAATTGGCTTAGCAAAGGAATAAGTAGACATAGTTCTGTGGCCTCTGTTATCCAGGAGGATGGTCAAATGGCCTTAAAGTCCTTCTTGGCGTCAAGATGTAGGAGTCTCAGAGTGGTGCTTTGACTTTGGACCTTCAGGCTCAGAAGTAAAATGAACAAGAAGCAATTACAATAATGTCATACACAGTTACAAACTAGAAAGTAGGAACAGTTGCAGGCTTCAGCATCATTTTGTCCAGGAGGAACTGGGGAACTGAAAGTTATCAATAAACGGGATTTGGGAAATGACCACATAGCCTCATTACACAGAAATTCTGCTTTGTTGGAAGAAATGGGAGAGGAGGAATTTCTACAACAGCAGACTGCAAAGTTCTTTCCACTGAATATAGTAATAACAACAGACATGTTTTTGTTTTAAGTGGGATGTGGGAGTTAACACAGGAGTTTATTTAGCAACACAGATTCCTGCACTTTGATCATGTGTAAATGTTTGGCTCTTCTTTAAAAAGAATGAAAAGCGATACAGAAAAGAAGCAGATCCTGCCCTGTGAGCCAGGACTGGCTTCCTCTCTTCATCTCTTGTGGCCCTGTTCTTTTTGTGGGAGAGGTTCTGTCTCTTAATACATTTGCAGAGCACACAGCACTGACTCCTGGAGTCTGACTGAGACAGTAACTTCAGCTTCAGGATCCCAATATTGTAACAGACACGCTGCTGCAAAGTACTGGCACAATGTAAAACACAAGCCGCTGGTTCAAGTCAGCCCCGGTGAGTTAACTGTGAAGCAGTAGGCTTCCTGCCCCATCGGCAATCGTGTCTTCATTCCAATAACTAGCCTCAAGAGCAGAAGGTAAGCATATATGTCATGTCGTGAGGTAATTCGACAAATACAAACATATATCCCTACCTGATCCAGATCCCATTTGTACTGCTGCTAGTGCCAGCAGGCTCACAATTACCATATTCACCACCATGGTCCATGGCTTCAGTTGTAACCTGTCACAGGTTTCACATGGGCTAAGCCTGTAGGGTGCTGCTGGGGTGAGGAACACAGACCATCAGCAGGACACGTTTGAGGGTTACATAGACATTCCCTCTGCAGGAAAGACATGAGCTTCCTCCTAGCTCAGGAGGCAGTTTGCAAAGGCTGCATGTTGGATCAATCACATCAGCACGACTAGCAAAGCAAAACGGGGTAGTTTGTGCCAGAATCAGGGAAGAAACCCTGTCTCTGGCCTGTGTCCCTTCCTTTGCATAGCCAGCACTGCACAGGCATTTTATGTTTATCACCTCCTCTCCCCATTTTTCTGGCCTTACTTTAATGCACCAAAGGAAGGAATTGTTGTAATTGTACAGCGCATGACAGGTCTGACATCTCTAGGTGCTTCAGAATAAAAAAAGACATTTTCACTGAGTTTTTTTCCATTTGTGTCTGCACCACTGCCTGTGAAAACTCTTGCAGCTCAGTTTTCCCCAGAGGCACTGGTTGGCCATGTCCTAGGCAGGCTGTCCCATGTGAACTGTTAATGTGAAATCCTGCAGGACTTCTGTGCTTTTCTAATCTGAGAGGATCATGGGTTGTAGGACCAACCATGCAGGAAGACGGGGACAGCTCTATCTTGATCTGGGAAGGCATTTGTGTGAGAATAATATATGTCATCTAAAGATGAGCAGGGCCACCGTGCCCTTCCTTCCCACCTCTGAGCCTGACACAGCCTTTGTTTCTCTTCCAAGGGTGTGGTAGAGGTTCCACCTTCCCCTAAACCTGATGTGGCAGAAAGTGACTCTGTGCTGGCCAACAATACTTCAGGTAAGCAAGACAGCAGAGAAGCTGTCCCTCCTTCAGGGCTTGCTTTGCAGTACAGCTTGTGAGGCTGTGTGTCATTCCCTCCGTCTGTTCATGCTGTCCAGATTTGCATGTACCTCTGTGAGTGAAAACTGCTCAGACAGTGATCCCATGTGCCATGGGCTGATGGGTTAAAATCCTCCCTCCTCAAGCCTGTCTTCCTCCACTGGTGGACTTGTCTCACTACTTCCCTGCACAAGCTCAATAAGCCACTGCTGTGCTGTAAACTCATCAGCAAATACCAGTGAGCCACAGAGGCTGTAAGTGCATGTTGACAAGTGTGAGAGTGATCATGGGTTGGAGGGGCCCCTACGCATATGAAAACATGGATCTTTGTGTGCATGTTTGACCACAAGATTTTTACTTCCACAATTCTGTGCATGTTCATCTCTCCAGAGCATTTAAGACTCCTCAGGAACCTTCACCTGGTTCAGCAGGAAGATTGGTATAACGCTGCTACGTTGTTGGTTTTTTTGTCTTTTCTTTCCCCCTTTGAGATCTTTACTGTTTCTTTTGTTGTGTGACAATGATGCAATGACATGTCTGATTGTTCTCAGCTCCATTTACGGTACCACCTGTCATCAAAACACTATCAAATTAATTGAGCTGTTACTTTTGTCTTTAAGTGGAACCTGAGGAAGGGAAAAAGGAGCATCTTCCAGAAGGCTTATATCTCAGCACACAGAGAACATCCCAAAGGAGCTCCAGCAGAGCCTCCTGGAAGATCTCCAAGGGCCCAGTGGCTCAGGGAACAGCAAAGAACTCCACATCTGTTAAATCCCAGGCTTGTCCTTCTGCAAAGTGTGTTCAGACTAAAAGACAGAGCAAACAAAGTCTCCAGGCCAAAACTCCCTCCATGCAGGGTCTTCATTCAAGAAGACTTGAAGAGGAAAGAGAAGATACTTCTGCCGTCAAAGACCTTACAGTGGGGCATGAGCCAAGAGGGACGAACAGCACTTACCACCTGTCTGCAATATCCAGGCAGAGAGAGGCAGAGGGCACCAAAAACATCTCAAATGCCAAAGAACCAGTAGCAGGCCAGCACCAAACACTGGTGTCTAGAGGGCCTGGATTTTCCCAGAAGACCATCAAAGCCAGCTATGAAAAAGCCAAGGAGATCTGCAGCAGATTAAGTGCCAAAGAGTCCTTAGCATCATTAGGGCCAGATATGAAAGCAGAATGCAAGCTCCTTCTGAAGAAGAGAAACAGCTTGATCCATGCTAACAGCAAATATAAATTTGCCAGTGCAGATGAACTTGCCAGCGATGAAGAGGTATTGGAGGAAGCCATTTCATCTCTCCTTTGTGGCAAGTTCAAGGCTGTTTTTACGGTGTAGCAGGGGACTGAGTGGGTGGGATATTAGCAGTTTCTAGAAGACATGTAGAGGGTTGGATTTGGGCTTCACACTAAGGGGCAGTGACACATTCTACAGACACCCTTTCCCATCTCTTTTTTAATTTTGTTTTTCCATTCCCCTTTCATTTATAAGATTCCTGTAGCCAGGCAGAGCCCCAGCTCAGCAAGGCAAAATAATGTGGTACCAGGACCCAGTCCAGGGCCCAACACCATCATCCTATTCTAATTCCCTCCTTTTTTACTAGTCCCAGTTGTCCTACGCAATTGCAGTGCTTACAGAAGCCACTGAGGGAGACTCAAGGACAGACCTAGGTCCCAGGGATTAGTTGCAGCTCAAAGACCTATCCAAGGGTGAAAATGCCAGGAGTTTGCCGCACTTAGGGAACGTGGACTGACAGTGGTTCCTTGTTTGTGTTTTCAGGACCGGCAAGCTCTGTGCAAGGCAGCATTAGTCATGGGACAGAAGAGACTCAGCGACCATACTGAAATGCTAAAAATCTCCCTGAACTCTACATCTTTTACTGATTGCAACCAGCTGGGTTTTAACCTGAGGTCAAATATCTTCCAAGGTGAGGGGACACACACCTATGCCTGACCTTCAAGCTGGTTCCATCTACACTGCTTTGGGTAGAGATCTGATTGTAGGTGACCATCACTTTTCCCTCTTATTCCTTCTATCCACAGTCACTGCTTTTCCAGGCTGTGGTGCTTGAGGAACTGAAAGCTAGAGCCTCCCTTTCTATGTATTCTATCCCTTCCTTTTCTCTTTTTTTCCTAAGGCATGAAAAGTGAAGGTGTATCATGACCCCTGCCCTCCATGTTCAGAGTTGTCCAAATGGACACCATTTCCAATTCAATGTCCCCTGTCATCTCCGGTCCGAAGTTACCTCCAGTTCCAATACTGACATTATTTCTCTTCAAGACCTTTAGAGATGTGGGGCTCTGAAATATCTTCCCCAAACCTCTGTTTCCAAGGTCCCCGGGGATCCCTCCATCTAAACAAACATTGGGAACTGAGCATTCATCCCATTCTTGTTGCCATCATATCCAAGAAACTCTGAAATAATTGTCTCTGACTCCAGTTTCTCATGTAGCAGTATGGGACAGATTTCTTTTCCTTATACAGTACGTCCCATGACAAGACCTTGCTGGGTATTGAAGACTGCATTGTCCTGGGTTTGTGCAGTCACACAGAAAGGAAGGACATCTTTCCCCAGGGAGCTCAAAATCATTATTATCAAGGAAAAGGTACAATAAAAAGGAAGGTGAAGAGGAAAGGATGAGAGATTAAAATAAAGCCCCCTCAAATGGCTGAAAGTGAAGAGAGGATAAAAAGAGAAGTCACAGTTGGGAACTATTTGTTAAGTATTGTGGCAGAAAAGGAGCTCAAGAAGGCCTGGAGTGGTAAGATGGTGGTTTTTGTGGAGCTGTGCTGCTGAATAGGAAGTTATTCACATGAATGAGGGGATTCAACAGGAGATAAGTGGGCACTTGACTAAAGAAAGGGCACTGGGATACAAATAAAGATGATACCTTGCGGCACCCTCTGTGCGTGTCTCATACTTGAGGATGAAAAGCAGATAAATTGGCAAACACAAGCTCCCTCCTGGGTGGTGATGAAGCTATTATTCAGCACCTAGCCACACACCTGATCAAAGGTATTGCAGTCGACACATGCCTTTTCTTGAGCCCTTGAAACTGCTGGTGTTGCTCCCCTGCTGAATTCCAGGACTGCAGTGGGGTGATTTCTGCATACAGTTCCTTATTTGCTATTCCTTGCAGGTGGCCCACTGGAGAGCCGAAGCGTGATGAAAGATTCCTACACCCCTGATATAATTCAGAAGGCAATCAGGGATCCCAAGAATTGGCACGGAAGGAGGACTGATGAGCTAGGTATGGCTTCTGCCAGGAAAAGTACATTGCTGAATTCTTGAGATGGGTGCTGCTTCTGCCGAGGACAACGTATGGGTTTGGGCAGTGGTGGGGGGGACACTAGAAATTGGCATTTTCATAAGAGAAGAGCTCTAGAGCTAGAAAAATCCTTGAGGGATAATAGCATTAGAAGGGAGGCTGTGACTGAACTATGATTTGCCTTCTTTACAGGGAAATGGCATCAGAAAAATGCCCTAAATCTTAATCTGCAGAAAGCATTGGTGGACAAATATGGGAAGAAAAAAGGCAAGCTTTAGAAGATGAAGGTTGAGGATTGGAGTGCATTCAGTGAGGGTTCTTTTTCCTCAGCCATCTAATAAACCTCCATATAAGCAGGAACCCATTGCTTGCTAGTTGTCAGCAGCAGATTTGTTGCTGGTGCTCTCTTCCCCTCTCAATTAGGATGTCTTTGAGTAGAGCAATGCAAGATAAGTCTGAATGTGAATACAAAAAAAATCACGTTTTGTTGGTCCCTGGTAAGGTAAGGTAGGCCTGATTAGTGTGTGAGGCACACACCCTTGCAAAGGGATGTGGTGGTGAGAGAAGGCTGTATGGAAATTCTTCTGCTCAGCACATAAGGTGGAGTAGGACCTGTGAGCGGTGTAAGAGGGCAATGGTAGGGGGAGTGTGTGTGCATGCATGCATGTGTGTGTGTCTGCAATCTCATGTTTGCCAGAAGATTCATGATACTTCGACAGCTGCCCCAGCAGTCCAGAGAGAAGTACAGAGGATGCACTGGGAATGAACCAGGGTTGCCCAAGGACCTGAATGCTGCCTACCTCCCCCCACACTGAGGGCTGTAAAACGCCCACACAGTGAAGCTTCAGAGCTGCATGAACATAGCAGCTAGGCACACCAAGCAAAGAACGAGCTCCCTATTGATGCTTCCGAAGTGAATTCAGACTCTCTTGCCATAAAGGCACCAAACAGTGTCCTCTCAACCTGGGCACAGCTCTGTATGATTGGCACCAGATGCCTATGTCGGGTAGGAAAGGAGGGTTTTCTGCCCACCACTCTACTCTTGTTACATCTGCCACGTGGAGGATTTCAGGGAAAGCTCTTACCCTGGGAGGGAGCAGTAGTAATATGAGAAAACAAACAGAAACTCACCTGAGAAGAGGAGGCATCAGGGTATTCACTAAAGCCCACACTATTTGCAGGCCAAGCCAATGCAAAAAACCCCAACTTATCCCACCTAAAGGGAACAGGAAAGCTGCAAGAAGACCCAGGACTTCTCCAATCTGCAAATCACCCCACGATGTGAATGGACCCTTATTGAAGCTCTCATAAGCCATACTCGCCCCTGTCAGCCCTTTCCCTAACTGAAAGAAAAATGTCTCTCAGAGAGAAGCACATGCGTCCACCATACAGTCTGCAGAATCTGAAGTTCAGAGACTGTATCTGGACAGTAACCAAGGACCACCCAAGGGCTTGAATGATGCAGGACATGCTGGTTCTTTAGGACTTCCTGATGTGTTTTTCTCACAGTATTTAATGGCCCTTATTGCAGGATCCTGCCTTCCAGCTCCAAAGCATAGCAGTTTGGTGCAGCAATCACGAAGTACATGTCTGGGAATAGCGATGCCTTGATCTTTCCCATTTGGTCCCAAGCTTTCACCATTTTGAAAGACTGATGCTTTGCTGCCTGATATGAACTGTTTTGGGGCAGAATTAGGATTGTTACTTCACCCTTCATCAACTGGGGATTAGATAACAATATGCTGACTTCATAAAAGTAGTGAAGGATGTTAAAATGTAACTAATGATAATCAAGTGATAACCATTTTCCACCAGCAATAATTAACTATTTGGAATTCAGATGTTTCCAGGCACATGTCCAAGTCTTTCAAATTAAGGAGACTGGCCAAATGGCAGCTTGTAAAAATGTCCCTGTGGGTTTTCGTTGTGCATCAGTACCAAGTGGCTCCTATCTGAGCACACACCACTCTAGCTAGCTTCAGCTGAACAGCGCAGCTGTGTTGGAACACCCTGTTCCCTGTGTTGCATCCAGCACTGATGACCAGCATGACTCCGAATACATAATAAATGCTGTCTTCTGAGACCACAGCAAGTCTGAATCCAGAAAACATGGAGCTGAACAGAAATCTACTGACACTGTTTGGTGTACTGAAAGCAGGCAGTTCCGGGTACAGTTAGCTAATAGACACACAAGACGTGTGTCTTATGTGGGCTGAATCAGCATACAGATTTATACATCTATTTCTAATGTCCATTAGAAATAGACGAAAGGGCAGGCAGACTGCAGAATTATGGTACAGCTTGGAGCAAAGGCCCTTTGCTACCCATGAAAGGCTCATGAAGAGACTAGATCAGAAGGTAAACGGACCGAAAGGTCTTGTTGGGGCAGCACTACACTCTGCCACAAACTGTGGTGTTTGCCTCCTGCAGTGGAGTAAAGTCACTTGTACACTTTTTACAAATGAAAATATTTTTATAAGCACTTAAATAGTACAAAGTAGTTGGCATTGTATTATGCACTCAAATGGGTGACAGCTGTTTGATGCCAAATGAACATACATGTGGCAATCCCCCTTCATCTTCTTTGCTTTGCCAAATGTTACAGCTCAGCCAGGGGCAAACACTTTGTGATGGGTGACACACTGAAAGCTGCAGAGGTAACTGAGATGATAGCTTTCAATGAGACAGCACAGCTATTGGGAGCAATCAATACCTGAAGTCTCTGAGTGCTGAACAGGCTAATTTAGCCAGAACCTTGGCAAGGACCTGTGTGGCACTCTGTGTTGACTAGAGTGCTTTGGGTACCCAAATATGTGTATTTAAAGCCAGCTTTGGAACCTCCAAATAGCACGTCAGATGCAGTTAGACAAGAACAGGGCTGAAGTAAGTGCTCATTGCAGCTGAAATCTCCCTTCTACCCATTCCTCTGCTCTCAACAGTTCATTCCTTCTTGCTTGTTTTGTGCTGGTGCTGACACTTCCCTGCCCACCCTCTGAACTGATTCAACTTGATAAACCAGCAGAAAATCAATACAGAAGAAAAAAGCAAAGTTAACAGGTTAACAAATTAAATTTTCTAAACAAAGCGTTCTTGTTGCAGGCAAAGCAATGAGTGATGGAGTATGCAGATGTTGGGGAAAAGGAGTGGAAAGGGAGTGGAGGGAGTAATGGCCTTTCACTGCCTTTTTTGTGCAGTGAGAAATTAGTTGGTCTCCGCTATATTGTCTCACTGAACTCAGCACTTTGCAACATAGGTAGCCTGTATTTAAGTGATTTTACAAGGTCTGATCATTGGGTGGCAGCTCTGAGCCAATGTTTTTATTTGACAGGGCAGAACTTGGAAAAAAATAGGTTCTTCTCTGCTTTAGCTAAACCATTCACCAAAATAGCTATTTAAGAACTGTTTCAGTCATCTATAAACAGTCGATGCACTGGAAAAATAGATAATCATACTATAGCGATTTGAAATAGAAAAGACCAATTACATCTAAGCTTCTGCAGCACTCTCCTCATACCTTCTAGTATTTCTTGTAGAAATGGGTATTTCCCAGTTTAGGCTTCCGCGTCCCTGCAGTTGAGGCACAGATCATTCTGCAGGATATCACTTTTAATAAAGATTTCCTGTTCTCCAGCCAATCTTTTTTCTCTTTTCATTTAACCCTATAACTTCTGCCTGTCTTGTGCTATCCAGAATGGTTCCAACCTTTGGTATCTCCACTGCAAATTATTTTGAATGGCTCATTAAAGAACTATTAACAACTGTAAGAACAGGAGATACTCACTGCAAGAACTCTTATCAGAGTCTTCAGCCTCCTATTAAAATCAATCCTTTATGCTGTAAAGCTTGCACTGAAATAAAACTTAAATTCAGAGCTACATCTATCCTGAGGTAAGCCCAGTATTCCTATAACAATGGAGTACTTACTGCTGATCCTGCCTATAATGGGATAAAAGAGAAATCCAGCACTGCTTGAAACAGCTAGAGATCACAACAAAGAGGGAGCAAGTGAATTGACTTCAGTAGTTTTCACTCTTGTGCACTGGAGTTGAAATACAATTGTGTCTTAAGTTTGAAGGTATTTAAAACACTGTTATCCATCAAGAGACAATGGTGTTTTGAGGGTTAGGAATTACCTGTGGTGTAGAGCAAAGGAGCCATGGAGCAAGAAAGTAAAAAAAAACCCAAAACCCAAATGGTATTTTCCTCGGGATTCTCTTTGGGTTTTGTTTGCCACAGACTCCTCTCTGAGGATCTGAAAGGTTGAGGGGCCAGCATGGGACCGCAGACAGAACCAAGGCTTCACAGGCTGAAGCTGCCAAGAGCAGCAACCCAGTATCACAGGTGGGATCACTGCACTTGGAGACAGTAAGAGAGGTTTAAGAGCAGCATCTCCTTACAGATGAACAATGGACTCTCTCAGCTCTGGACAAAACAGGGGAATGGGCTGCATTACCAAGAAGCTTTCAGGTTGTATTGCTGATTTTAGTAAACAGGCCTACCAGTGTTTATGCTGAGTTGCCATTTTATTCCTTTTAATAAAATTCCTTTTCTTTTAAACCCTTGGATTCATTGCTCTTGAGCAGGAAAACTGATTATCCAAGCTTATTACGTGCCCAAGCAAAATCATTTTCTTTTCCTATAACCTGAGAGCCTTGAACTGAAATTGTTTACCTATTTTTAGAAAGGAGCCTTAGCTAAATCTGGCTTCTTCCCCTGCCAATCACACCTATCAGGGGAACGTGAGCCTATCTAAATGCAGGTACATGGGAATTATGGCCTGTCCCTTTTACCAAATACATTAATATAACTAAGAAAGGGGTAGAGTTGCTTGATATCTTTCACCATGTTGGACTAGAAGCTGGAGAGGAGAGGTAACATTTGTGGAAAGAAAATGGGATTATAATGGTGTCATTTTTCAAATTTTTGTCTTGGTTATCTAAGACCCCTACAACTCCAGCAGGCTTTTCTGAATCTCAAAGCTGGCTGCTTTCCTTTCCACAACAGCTTTCTTTAGTATTCTGAAGATCTGAATCACCTCGATATTCTGTGCATTGTCTTCCTTGCCACTGGTGGATCCCCCATCATGTGCAGGCTAACTGATCATTTTAATGGATTTCCAGAACTTATTTGCTTGGTGTGGTGGGTTGACCCTGGCTGGACACCAGGTGCCCACCAAGCTGCTCTATCACTTCCCCTCCTCAGCTGGACAGGGGGAGAAAAATATGACGAAAGGCTCGTGGGTCAAGATAAGGACAGGGAGATCACTCAGCAATTACCGTCATGGGCAAAAAAGACTCGACTTGGGGAAATCAGTTTAATTTATTGCCAGTGAAATCAGAGTAGGATAATGAGACATAAAAAACAAATCTTAAAACACCTTCACCCCACCCCTACCTTCTTCCCAGGCTCAACTTCACTCCTGATTTCTCTACCTCCTCCCCGCTAATGGTGCAGGGGGGACGGGGAATGGGGGTTGCGGTCAGTTCATCACACGTTGTCTCTGCTGTTCCTTGCTCCTCAGAGGAGGACTCCTCACACTCTTCCCCTGCTCCAGCATGGGGTCCCTCCCACAGGAGACAGTCCTCCACGAACTTCTCCAACATGGGTCCTTCCCATGGGCTACAGTTCTTCATGAACTGCTCCAGCATGGGTCCCTTCCACAGGGCACAGTCCTTCAGGAACCGACTGCTCCAGCATGGGTCCCCCACGGGGTCACAAGTCCTGCCAGAAGACCTGCTCCAGCATGGGTTCCTCTCTCCATGGGGCCACAGGTCCTGGCAGGAGCCTGCTGCAGCGTGGGCTCTCCATGGGGTCACAGCCTCCTTTGGGGCACATCCACCTGCTCCAGCGTGGGGTCCTTCATGGGCTGCAGGGTGGATATCTGCTCCACCGTGGACGTCCACGGGCTGCAGGGGGACAGCCTGCCTCACCATGGTTTTCACCATGGCCTGCAGGGGAATCTCTGCTCCGGCACGCGGAGCACCTCCTGCTCCTCCTCCTTCACTGACCTTGGTGTCTGCAGAGTTGTTCCTCTCACATATTCTCACTCCTCTCTCCCAGCTGCTGTTGAGCAGCAGTTTTTACCCCTTCTTAAATATGTTATCACAGAGGTGCTACCACCGTCGCTGATGGGCTTGGCCTTGGCCAGTAGCGGGTCCATCTTGGAGCCATCTGGCATTGGCTCTGTCAGACATAGGGGAAGCTTCTAGTGGCTTCTCACAGAAGCCACCCCTGTAGTCTCCCCACTACCAAAACCTTGCCATATAAACCCAATACATTTGGGGATCTTTCTGACTCATTTGCACCTTCTTACTGGGTTTTAGGTTGGGGACAGGGTAGCAATTGCCCATAGTGGAGGAAAACTGTTATGGTGCTGCCAGGTTTAAATATGACTACATAGTTCTCCAACACAGTTTCTTCAGGAAAAAAAATACTCCTTTTCAAAAAATGTGTAAGGACATTTTTGTGGGTTCTGAATGTCCATGGAGACCTGAAGGGTCTCCAAACACATCCAGGTGCAATGCAGGAGAAGAGGTTGGTGCTTGACCTGAGACTGGGACCATGACACCAGTTTTCCCAGGAGTAAACTCATGGCAAGAGCGGTCACTGTGGGGCTGGGGCTCCTGTGAGCCACCAGGTAACTCCCCAGCAGTGACAAGTGGTGGATGAGTGGAGTTGCTGGCTGATGGCAGTAACAGACTTTCTGTGGTAATGTACTTCAAGGGGCACTGCTGAGGAGACGCGATACAGCTAAGAGCCTTTGGTGATTTCTGCTCTCCTGTTCTTACATTCGTGCCTTTCCCACAGGCTGGTGGGGCCAGTGAGACTTCCTTCTCATTGATGAGGTGCTGCATCATTTCCTTCTGTTCTGGGAGCAGGAAGGGCTGTGGAGGACCTGCTCCTGGCTGTTCTTGCCTCTGTGGAGCCTGGGGACAGTCTTCCTTTGGGAGGGCCACATACTGAAGGGAAACGGATTTCTCACAGACTCCCACTGGGTCCACTTCCAGGGTCTGATGCATATCAGGCAGGGAGGACATCATTGGGCTGTACAAGTATGGACCATTGAAAGCAAAGCAAGTCTGGGAAGCAGTACTTGCATGAGTAGCACTCTTGCATGGAAGCCTGGCAAACAGGCAGGATGGACCAGCAGTCTGATTCAATTCAGCTGGGCAGACAAGTGAGAACAATGAAAGTGAGGGTTTATGTGGCACTCCAGAAGGCTGACAGGAGTTTTGTGGAGCCAGTGTAGCATGGGAAAACTGCACCGTCTTTGCTTCAGCTCCATGGAACTCTGCTGGACTCTTAGTCGTCCTGTTCAGGTGAAAAAACACAGGACTTTTAGCTGCTATTGACAGCTCTCTGACAGCTCTCTAAGGTGATAACTGCATATAAACAAGAGATGCTCTAAGAGGGTACACTGGTTTCCAGGAAACCAGAAGGAACCTTTGCCCACATCTCTTGTACCTTCCTTACAAGATGCAAGCCTCAGCCTTTTCTGTGCCACAGCAAGAAATCAACTGTCTACCGCCAACTTTTCTCAATGCCAAGATATGCAAGCACAAATCAGCTTTTGAGAAAAGCTATGATTTTGCTGTAAATAAAACAGGGCTGGGGACCTTTCTTTGGCCCTCTGGTAAAATGGCATAGACTGGCTGTGTCCACACTGTATAGCCATGGTAGTCTTCTGGGTCTCCCACAGTGCCTCTGCTACGGTTTTGTATCTGTTATTTCAGTTCAAAGTGAAGTGCACGACATAATGTGACTGCTGTGTTACAGCTGTATTCCTGCTGTGAAACAGGATGTGTGTTGCATGGCCTGGGTGCAAAGCCTGCTAGAATACTGTTGAAGGACACTGAACACAGCCTAACCTGATACCGTCATGTTCATGTTGCCCACGGGGAATAGTTGTTACTGTCTGCTATCTCCCAAACTGTGCCAGGATGTTATCTTGGAGAGCACTAGTTGGCACAGGCCAAGCCATGGCAGGGAGAGTGCTGACAGCAAAGCAGTGCAAGCAGTTACAAGGCAATGCTTGATACTACATCTTGGCCCTGATTTATTTAGCAGTATAGGCTCAGGCAACGTGACTGCTAGCATCAGCATTTATGCAGGTCTCGAGCTTTCAGTGATACTTTGCAGTTACTTCTTCAAAATAAAGGGTCCCTGTCTTTTACAAGCACTGAATGTGAAGCTAGACAAAAAGAGAAGAGAAAGATTTCAAAGAAGTAACAAACATAACCTGTCTTTCCTTCACATGACTTACAAAAGTATATATTAAAAAGAGCTGACCCTCTCTCTTAAGAGGCAGATAATTATCATGAAATCCAAGAGTCAATTTAATTTGTGTCAGCCTCCCCGACTGCTCTGCAACCTAGGATAGTTTCCTGAACAGAGCACTATGGTCACCTGCCCGCTCCGTCTTTGAAGACCTGACACAAATTTGAGGTTGTATGGACAATTTGGAGCTATTTCTGATCAGCCTCACACTGGCCGGGACCACTGCAGCTCTTCTTTGTTCACATTCCACT
This sequence comes from Fregata magnificens, assembly GCA_013389945.1. Taxonomy (NCBI): domain Eukaryota; kingdom Metazoa; phylum Chordata; class Aves; order Suliformes; family Fregatidae; genus Fregata; species Fregata magnificens. The sequence goes on along the minus strand of WAAD01034083.1, from coordinate 3,060 downwards.
TTCAAAGTCAGACTTTACTTCAAGGAGCAGAAAGTATGTCATTTCTAGAGGATGAAGAGGCAAGGGAATATGTGTATTTTCATGAGGGGAAGGTTGTGTTCAGGCGGGCTGGGAGGAATTCAGCCAACAAGATTTCCACCCTGCTAGGTCAATGGCTTTTATTCAAACCTATTTCCAAAGGAAATGCAAAGGAAGAAAGGCAGCAGGTTTCTATCCTCAGACTTCCAGCCAGGGAAGTCAAGGTCTGCAGCTGCAGCAATTCGTTACAATTTCCATAGATGTTTGGAAGGTGTACACAGACTTAGGAGATGTATAGGTGAAAATGCTTTGTCCTCCCCATCGCAATGGGTGATATCCATGCACAGCCTGCTCTTACCCCATGGTTAGTAATGAACCTTTCAAGAAAGGAGTAGGGAGTGGGCTGCTTACTTACCCATCCAGCACTTCAAGGCAGTCAATCTGCTGCACCTCTTCAGAAGTGTTCTGCCCATTGAAGTCCACCTGGCTGGCTGGCTGTTGGCTGACAGCTTCCTGAAGAGAGAAAAGAAGACCATAACACTTCTGAAGAAAGAGCGATCACATTAAGGGCAGGAAGAACCAGGAGCCATGGGCACAAGAACGCTAGTAGCACATTTGTGATAGACACTTAGGACAAGAACGAGCTTCCAGGCATTCACATTGTATAATTAGTTTTATCAGTTTATCAACCTGTGTTTTAGAAGTAATCTCTTCTAAACAACTTTTGTCCCAACAACCTTGCTGTTCTCATTTTTAGGGCCATGCTGTTTCCCCACCTAAACACAGTAGAAACATTGCTACAGGCAATCTTCAATAGATTGATGCAGGTTAAAAAAACTGCCAATCTGAAAGTGTTCCTGGCACCTTCATACCCCTTTGATTTGTTCTAACATCTTCTACCAGCTTTTCCCTCCTTCGTCCTTGCTCCAATCTGCAGATCCTCTTCACATTTCAACCTTCATTCTCTAGCCAGAACAAGCTGAGATCCATTTCTCTTCAATCTTCAAGTCACAATGGATGGTAATGTGGAAGCAATCCCACTGCTGTGGCTACAAAGTATGTCCTGTCCTCCAGAAGACTATTCCTTCACTTCCACGTTGTCTATCCCTGACCTATCTTTATGCAGCATAGGAGTCAGCAGCTGCTGCAGCTCCAGGTTCCTGTCACAATAAACCTCAAAGCTGCTGTTTTGTGCAATGCCTACTCCGAGTCAGCAGCACATGAGGGCACTCTGGGCAACCTCTCACCTGTAGAGCTGAAATGACTGTCCTTCTGTGCTGACTGACCAGAGAAACAGAATTGCTGGGATGTTTACAAAGTTTAGGATAAGGGAATTTGCTACAGGGATGAAAACTCTCAAAACCACAAAACTAACAGAGAGCACTTGTGGATGGAGAGCTGGGTATGAGATAGGTAACAAAGCTACTGTGATGCTTTTTAGAGTGGTGGGTGGCCTTGTACTGGTGTTGATTATTGTGCGTGGACAGAAAAAGAAGTTGATGAAGTCTGTTGACAGCCAAATTAATCAGAAGGAACTTCAGAACAATGACTGATCTGCAAGGGGGATTTATCAGAGCCTGCAGAACATGCAGATATGGATCATGTAAAGCAGTCTGGTGTACCACACTTCCCCTGTATCAACTGCTGACTGGATGCATGCCTGAAAGACGTTGCTTGCTGACTGAATAAGGGGCTGAGAAATACTGGATGTCAAATGAACAGTTAGCTGAGGACCATGACAGCCCACCATGTGCAGCACCTGCAAGAGCAATGCTAAGACCAGGCATTCCACTTAAGGTGAAAATATAAAATGGGACAAAAGGACTTGCAAGGTAGGGGGTGAGGCTGACAGAGAAGACTGGTGGAAAGCTAAAAATGTTGCAACTGGAGAAATAACTGTTAAGTTAATCTTTGTTAAGACCATTCTTCCATGGAGTTGTGCATCACTGACTTGCACTGCAGGGAGTCAGAAATGAGGTGGAAGTCATTTAGCTTAAGTAGAAGATAAAACACAGTGGCAAAAATAGCATGAGCTCTCTGTCTGTAGGATGGAGATTAGCAGCATTGCCTTAAGGAGATAGAAACATTAGAGATGAGAGATCAAATACAAATCCAACAGTTCCAGGGGAGACTTGCAGATAGATAAGGCTATGGAATTATGATAGTGAGAAACTGAAACACACAAGAGTTAGCTCCAGGAAGGAACCTAGCCACTGTTTTCATAAACCTCCAAGTATGCTCCATGCAGTGCCTCTTTTGCTGATATCCACCTCCTGGGATATAATTTCTTTGGATCACAAAATTTGCATGGCCCTTGCAGATGAAATCAGGAAATGGGTGAGGGAGAGATATGGAAGAAAAAAGAAGCCACTTACTTTTAAACATGCCTCCAAAGATACGACTGTGCAAACTATACATTTCCTTTTCTTGCCCTCTCCTTTTTTACATGGAGGAAAATGTCCATGTCCAGGAATAATAACATGTAGGAGGAAATATAGCTCTCACAGTATGAAGTCAACCTCCAGTGACGGCAGAGGAGTATACAGGGAGGTAATCATGCAAAGACTATAGAAGATAGCACTGAAGAGAGTCAGGCAACATCCTCACCAGGAACAGAGAAAGGTCAACTCCGTTTAGGGACAACAGGTTTCATGTATGAGGAGTCTGGGAGGCATTTTGGAGGCAAGGGGTGGCAAAACTGACCAGATGCATCAGAGGGGAGAGCTGGTTTTATTTTTCAACTCTCAGGTCCTGGATACTATGGTAGGAAAATAGGCAGAAGACCAAAATCTGTAGTGAAAGGCTTCCTGAGGCTCAGCCAGGCTCCATAATCCTCCTGGACAGGACAGCAGTCTGTTCATTGACAGTCCAGGCCCTGAGTTGGGAGCTCCACCTCAAACAGATATCCCAACACACCCCTCCCTTCTTTCTTTTCACCGTGGAATAACTCCATGTTGTACCTCTCCAGGAGCACCCTTCAAGGTACAGTTCCCTCTTATCCCCAGGCAGCTCTGGATCAGGAGACTCTTGCTGGGGTTCGGA
>WAAD01034081.1:4831-40029 GCA_013389945.1 Fregata magnificens | reverse complement strand
GAAACAAATTAAAAAGGCTTTTATCTTAGCTTTGAGTAGATATTCAGCTTCTCGTCTTTCTTGTCTCCTACTACAATAATTCCAGTTTTGCATAGGTTTCATAACACTATCAAGATTTTGATCTTACAAATAGGATAAAATGTTGTGGACTGGTAAATTGCCATGCATAGGCTGAGCCTTAATAACAATGCATGTACAAGCTCATCACCACATCTGAAAATTGACTTATGATCAGCACCTAATCAAAGCCACATTACCTATATTTCCTTTAGACTAATAACAATTTCAAGGACGATTCTGGTGACTCAACTGAAGTGTTAGTTATGTAAAGCACAGTAAGTTGATGTGCGTTTCAGCCCATGTGACCATTTTGTTGTTAAGAACTGTCATAGTTTGTGTAGCTGAGAATATGCCAATGAGTTGGACATCCAATAAAAATACAAGACCCAGACCAGAAATGTAATTAGATATAAGCCCAGTAATATTTGTAACAGATTTGATAAATGCAATAAAAGTCTAAAACTTCATTTAGGCGACAGTGAAAGTTAAATTCATATTTTGTAAAGATGGAAATAGCAGGAACCAGAAAATGATGGAAGTTTGATTTCACACAGACTAGTGAGATTTATGCTTACTCTTAAAAAGCAAAACTAAATCTAATATGGGAATAGATCTTTAATTAGATTGTTAACACTGAGTATGCATGTAAGCGTGTGTGTACAAATATTTCATTTTACATAACTGTAAGCTCTTTCTTGCATGAAACCAGATTAGTTAGTTTAAAAGGCCCAGCAAAAGCAATAATTTGAATACATATATGACCACCTTCTACAAAACAAAGACTTTAATTGGTCATATACATCTATTTTTTTGAAAGCCTATTTTTCTTTCAGTTTACAGTGAAGCTTCTTAATAAGGGATAAAATGACAATAGAGAGATCCATATGAGCTAAGCCAGGAAGGGCAGAATTTAACAGTAGCAGAACATTATCTTTTTTTCTGGTAATCCAGCTAAAAAAGGATTAATTATGAAATATCCTCTTAACTTTAGACATGAATTTTCAGTATGTACACGCAGTTTGAATTTTTCTCTTCCTAAAATCGTGCTTTCCAGACTTGAGAGTGATTTCATAATCAGTCAGTTTACCAGAAACATGACCCTAGTAGAATGCTCAAATGATTGTTTTCATGGTGATTATCAAGGTCATGTTTACTTGACATTTTGAAATGTTTGGATGGGATTAAAGCGATGTTATCAGGCTCATTGATAGAACTGATGACACAGCACCTGCATAAATCTGTTTTTTTACAGAAAACGTCCTCCTCTACCACAGTACAATAAGAATTGCTGAACAATGAAAGGAAGAAAGGCATAGGACTTGATTGTCCTTTTTTTAACTCCACTGAACTCAGATGGAATAGCAACAGGTATTCACAGATATTGTGAATGCCATTCAAACAGGTACTGCACAACATTTCCCAATTACAAAACAGCAAGGTCAGAAGGAGATTAGAAGAGAAGCAGGAAACTACTTAAAAGACAGTGTTCAATAGCAAATATAGGAAAAGATTTTTAGCTCTGAAGCTGAGGAGCACATGACATTTTGCAAATGTGTTTTCTAGTAAGCTAGCACTTGTAATTGAGTGAGGTATAGCAGAAGAGCTCACAGCAGGCAAAGCATCTATCTCCTAATCTAGTCATCAAAAAGACAACAGCAAACCAATGTGGCATGATACAGAAATTGGTCCCAAAGCCCAAAACTGCTTTTCAAACAGTGTCTGTAAGGGAATTGTTTGCACCAGATGTTTTCCTTAAGAGCTGATCTACTGAAATGGTGCTTTAGAAGGAGAAGTCCTACACATACAATGCAAATTATGGTACAGTCTGAAGCAGCTTCCTCCAGAACACATCACCTTCTATCCCTCTGAGCCATTGCACTGCATAAAATTTTATTGACCTACCAAGATCACATATCTCCATCAAGGCTGCCAGATTTCCAAGTTGGAAATTTCTCTGCTATTCCCTCCACACTCTTTGCCTTGTCAATGAGGCTTGTAATTTCTTTGTTTCCAACAACCACCAAAGCCATAACCTTTGTCCTTATCAACCTTCATTTTTTTGCCACTGTTTATATCCTCCTCTCTTGTTTCCCTGTTTACTTACTTTATAATTTGTCCAAGATTGAACAGTCATTCTGGCCAGTGCCACTTTTCTTTGATGATATCCAAAATCCTAATTCTTTTCTGTGTGACTTAGTACTTAGACCGTGCACTTATCCGTGTGTCTCTTCCTCCTCTCCCTCACTGACATTGACGTTGGCTTTTTGTTATTGGTGTTTGTTATTTTCGCTCTTAAATTTAGCAAAATTTTCTTCTGGGTTCTGTATACAAAATGTTTTCTTTCTTTCTTTCCATCTGACTGCATGCAGTATTCTCAAATCTATCCAAGTTTTAGTTCGTTTAGTGTTCCATTTCTGAAAGATTCAGGTAAAGCCTCAGTCCAGTTCGTGTGAGTGGGAGTCAAGATGATGTCTTGATGTCAAGATGTCAAGAAACCTTTCATGTCACTGCCCCAACTGCTCTTAACTCTTCTCTTAATCCTTCCTCTGTATGCATCCCATCTATTTTCCAAGCAGCTAGAAGCTTTTCTAAAGGGATCTGTGTACGTTAGAATTTTGCATATCTGTGTTATACAAGAATATAATTGGGGAATTTGACACTGTATTTTTCATTGTTTATTTAAAAGTCATATATGACTTGGCTTTATCTTTAGCTGACTATCCTGTACTTTTCTGTAGTTTGAATTCTCCTGCACAGCAGGAGGATAGTATAAAAATACACCGCAGACAGGTCTAGTTTTCTGAACATCCAAACCAGGAAAAATGCTAAATCCATTATGTCCTTAAACAGTGTCATACATTGTTTTACTGCTACAGTAGAAATTTGTAAGCATGAAGGAGGCATAGATGTAGGAAAGAGAAATATGTGGTATGCTTCCTCCTGTCTCCCAGGCAGGGATGTAAGAAGCAGATCTTGTTAATTGTTTCCTTTATTGGCCTTTCTCTTTGTACCCATGTAGCTCTGTATGGTACTTGGGCGGGTTTCATGCTGGACTGTGGGCTAGAAGGAAGCACTGTCAGCTGGCATTGCTCCAGCTGCACTTGCTTTGAGAAGGTGGTTCAGAGCCAGGCATTTTAGTATCATAGCCAAGTGTTTTAGCATTTGACTACATCCATTTTCTCTCAAGGTCACCAGAATTTACAAGGAAATGGCAAAAGTACAGTTGAACAAGCCTCTTCTGTATGACATAAGTTAATGTGGTTTCTGTACCTGTCTTCTGGAAAAAGTTCTTTGTATTTCAAAACACTGACAGTAGGCTGAACATCTACTGTGGATAGATTTTTTATTTTTAATTGCAACAAAGAGACTTTTAAGTGCTGTCGGTTTCATGTTACAGAATGTACTAGTACCTTGCAGAACACTGACTACAAGACTAATTAATAATTTCTGTCTCCTATACAAGACTGAAATAAAAGCTTTTGTAAAATTATGCTAGGCTTTTTATCTACAGAATGAGAAGTATTAAGCCTGATTTGAATTGTGTTATCCCAATACTAAGCCAAGCTCTTTGGGCCTCTTTGCCCATGGATGAATACACATATTCCTCTTAATGTTAAAGAAGTTCCGCATACACATTGACAAAAAACTAGACCCCTATGGCTGCAAAATGAAACTGTGGGCACCTCTCCAACATGTGTAATGCCTCAGAGTCAATGCCAAGACCTATTTTTACTGCAGTTAGCACCACCACGTTGTTTACAATGACAGAGTATAAGCAAGTAACTTAGATCTAACCTGTCAGGTTAGCCAGCAGTGATGTCTTTCAGAGCACCAGTGTGCTTATTTTCTCAGTGATTTTTTTTTTTTATTCTAGCTTTTCAGCTCTGGTAAACAATATTCTCTTCCTCTTACGAAGCCATCCACTTGGGCGAAGGGTATTTCACAGAGCTCCACACTCCATGCCTTATTGACTGCTCGTTGTAATCACTTTTTCAATATATTCACACCATCTCTCTCTCTCTATTTTCTTTAACCATGGCCTCTTTCACTTATTAAGAATCACATGCTCTTTCCTTAGAGGTTTAAATGTACATGTTTTCTTATTCAGATGATGACTGCATTTTGCTCACAATCTAATTAAATTGTGTGAGTGATATCTGTGTTAAAAAAGAAAGAGAAAAAGAAAAGAAAAGCCGCTGTTGCTTCCTAAAAGCTTAAAGTACCTAGATTTGTCAAAAAACATTAAGGGAACTAGAGCACATGTAATTTTCAAAGACAGGTCTTGTTGTCCTGTTTTTTCACTTAGACAAGTCACCCCCTGTTGCAGTCTATTAAAAATCCACCTGTTTGCAGTTTCAGAGATCATGTCCGCTTATTTCAGATGAATAAACAGCTATCTGCTAGGACATGTCGGTATTTCAGAGAGGCAGAACAAATGATGGGAAATGTTCTAACAAACAGTGGGTTGGTTCTGTTTAGAGAGCAGTTCTGGAGAGCAGGCTGGAGAGAAGCTTAAGAAAAGGAGTTGGTGGTTTGGAAAGGCTACAAGTCTAAAATTTGAATATGCCCAAGATATTCTGTTGTAAATCCAGCCATGTAGCACTTGATTTCCTAAACCTGACAATTTTGTATCTACTAGATATATATAGTTCATGCAAAGTCCAGCCCCTTAACGCTGTGTTTATTTTTTGACTCAATATGCACAAAAGACATCCTTCTATGTCTTTGTTACATATATTCAATTGTCCTCTAAGATTACTGAACAACTTTGAGAAGAACAAAAGATCCAGTAGCTGTTCTGGAAAGTTTATGGAGGCAGCAGGTTTCTGTTTTCACTGAACAACCTTCCTGGATTTTTCGGTGTAACGAGAATGAATGACTAGCTAAAGATTGTCATGAGAGGTCTTCTAGGACTGTGCACAGGGAGAAAGTTTTAGTAATGGCTTATCTTTTTATTTCTATGTTATGCTTTGAATATGCAGATGAGGAGAATCTGGCTGTCAGTAGATGGAAAATTACGTGTGGGAATATTGAATAAAATCTCAGCAAATGACGTTTGGGTCACTTATAATGTTGATTAAGGTGGGTAGGTCATTTGGTGGAATCATTGTCCTGAAAGTTTATCATTTGGACAGACTTTCACATGATCATTATGCAGAAAACATTGCTGCTTTGTACATAGATCCTGATTATTTTTCGCAGCATAAGAGAGTGCCAGGTCAGTGGGCTTCAGCTCTGTTCCTCGTATTCCTACAAGTCCAGGCCTGAAGCTCTACTTTCAAATTTCAGTTTAATTAAAAGTATCTGTGTGGATTTAAGGTATGTTAAGCCACTTTCTCAAGTTCAAGAGTGGGTTAATCCATGTGTTTGAAGACATATTTGCATACCCAAGGCATGCAGGGGAGTTATATAGCAAACATTACTTAGAGCTACATTGGATTCTGTGATCCAACCGGCCATTACTACGTGGTCATCATGAGTGCTGTACATCAAAAGCCAGAATGGAATGGAATGGAATGGAATAGAATAGAATAGAACAGAACAGAACAGAACAGAATAGAATAATTTCAGTTGGAAAGGACCTACAACGGTCCAACTGCCTGACCCCTTCAGGGCCAAATTCAAATGTACACTTCTGGAGATTCAGCAAGATATTGTAATTGTTTTGGTACCATGAAGTCCAATGGAACAGGTCAGCACATCAACTAAAAAAAAGATTTAATTCATTAGTAAGAAGTGTGGAGTTCCTTTTGGTTATGTACTATTTCATATCACACAGGACAGGAGGCAAAGAGCCACATCTACTGTACTGGATTATTTGATGAAGTATCAGATACTTTGTCTGATTTTTCTATTTTTGCTTTCAGTTAATTTTTACGGTAAATGGATTTCCATTTTCCTCAGAAAAAAATATATGCAAGTTGACAAAGATACAAAAGAAGACCCTCTGTAAATGTGATGTCTTCATAATTGAACCTTTTGTGCAAGCTTAATTTTGACATTCTGGGACACAGATTCTGTAGCTCCTGAAGAAGCTTCCTCTTCTTTTCAGTTGTGCCAAGGAGTGCAAGGGAAAGAGCAGAAAACATCAGTTTGTGTCCTTTCTTGAGTATACTTGCTATTCAAACTGACCTTTTGGATAAGAAAACCCCCCAAATGGAGCATAATAGGAGAAGAGAAAGGACTGACTGGTTGCATAGAGAGATAATATACTATAAATTCTGAAGGGAGTGGGTAATGTGTGCATGATCTCTTATGACACACTGTGACAGAAACATCTGATAAGCTTATTATGGCTTTGGATGATCCTTCTTCCTAAGATAAAAGATTATCATATGCTGTAGGAGGTTGCCATGTTGCAGTGAACTCCTGTGATAAGTATGGCTACTTGCAAAACAAGGTAGAATATATGACTCCTAAGCTGACCAGAGGAGCTACTTCTACACAGAACTTTGAGCAGCTTGAAGTACCTTTGAGGGGAACACTTAAGAAAAAGACCAGAAGATGTAACTTCTGAGTGTGGACCTCAGCGTGTCCCTACAGCATGGTCAGTCACTGCCGTGTGTCTCTGCAGTTGGATCACTGTTATGTGGCCAATGAAGCCTTCGTACAGCTATGTTGCTTACTGCGAGGTCAGGTGGAATTTAATTTTCTGAGCTTGGGCTACCTTTTACAGAAATATGGTTGTCTGAAGACAAACTACAGATCTCTCATCACTGGTAATGTGGAAGAGCAAATCTAAATTAGCAAGCATAGCAGCCCTAAGTCCTACAATCCCTTTTTATGATCAGTATAAGTGTCCACAGTAGGCCTCAAAGGTGGTGAACAACCTTTCTGGGGAATGTTGTGTCCTCTGGGATGCAGAGTACTCTGAAAAGGCATGGTGTTGATCACTTGGGTTAGATAGCTGAACTTTGTATAAGACATTGTCCAATTATTAGTGTGAAATCTTTGTAGAGAAAGGAAATATTCTTTATAAAAAAAGGGGGAAAAATCAACAAAAAAAAAAATCAAAAAAATCAGGGAAGATGTCTGATATACAAGACTTATTGGCTACGTCTTTAGTGCTGAACAAAGCTGGACGCCAGGTGCCCGCCAAAGCCACTCTATCACTCCCCCTCCTCAGCTGGACAGGGGAGAGAAAATATAATGAAAGGCTTGTGGATCGACATAAGGACAGGGAGAGATCACTCACTAATTACTGTCATGGGCAAACCAGACTCAACTCAGGGAAATTAATTTATTACCTGTCAAATTAAAGTAGGATAATAAGAAATAAAAACTAAATCTTAAAACACCTTTCCCCCACCTCTCCCTTCTTCCTGGGCTCAGCTTCACTCCCAGTTTCTCTGCCTCCTCCCCCCTGAGCGCTGCAGGGGGACGGGGAGTGGGGGTTGCAGTCAGCTCATTGTATGTTGTGTCTGCCACTCCTTCCTCCTCACACTCTTCCCCTGCTCCAGCGTGGGGTCCCTCCCATGGGAGACAGTCCTCCATGAACTTCTCCGACTTGGGTCCTTCCCACGGGCTGCAGTTCTTCATGAACTGCTCCAGCGTGGGTCCTTTCCACGGGGTGCAGTCCTTCAGGAACAGACTGCTCCAGTGTGGGTCCTCCGTGGGGTCACAAGTCCTGCCAGCAAACTTATTCCAGCATGGGCTCCTCTCTCCATGGGTCCACAGGTCCTGCCAGGAGCCGGCTCCAGCGTGGGCTCTCCATGGGGTCACAGCCTCCTTCGGGCATCCACCTGCTCCAGCGTGGGGTTGCCACTGGCTGCAGGTGGATATCTGCTCCACCGTGGGGTTGCCACCGGCTGCAGGTGGATATCTGCTCCACCGTTAACCTCCATGGGCTGCAGGGGGACAGCCTGCCTCACCATGGTCTTCACTGCTGCTGCAGGGGAATCTCTGCTCCGGTGCCTGGAGCACCTCCTCCCCCTCCTCCTTCACTGACCTTGGTGTCTGCAAGAGTTGTTCCTGTCACATATTCTCACTCCTCTCTCCTGGCTGTTGCACAGCAGATTTTTTTTCCCTTCTTAATTATGTTATCTCAGGGGCACTACTACCATCACTGGTGGGCTCAACCTTGGCCAGTGGCGGGTCTGTCTTGGAGCCGGCTGGCATTGGCTCTATCGGACATAGGGGAGGCTTCTAGGAGCTTCTCACAGAAGCCACCCCTGTAGCCCCCCTGCTACCAAAACCTTGCCACGCAAACCCAATACAACCACAGTGGATACATCCATACAATAGGGCACTTAAAAAATATATCTCTTCTGGGACCCATGTGGTTTATCTGTGGACCTGAGACATAATTGTTACCTTTTTGTGCATTTTTTTTTTTCAGTTCAAAGCGACTGAAATAATTTGAGGGCATACAGCATATGAGATAACTTTTTGTAACAGAAATCTCACCCTAGGGTAATATAGGCCCTTTACCATGAGAGCATGTAGAATTTGTGAATTCATTTCCTGCTGAGATAGTAACTGTATAAAATGGAGAGGGGCATATTTCTCAAAGCTTTGTCCATACTGCCTTTGGAAATGATCATTGGTTTTATCCCTGAACTACTCCTGAGCATTGTCTCTGCGAATGATACTCTGTAAAGGAACTAATTGTGCCAAGGAACATACTAGCAAGAGACCGATTAGGAAGAGAAGGCTGGGATTCTAGTTTCAGTGAATTTTTAATTGTTCATTCATATAGAAAAGTTCAATTTGAAGGATGGCAAAATATAATTCCAGGATGCTCGGTACCAAGGTTGTGAAGCTCCTGTTCTGGGAAATATGAGCCAAAATCCCTCCATTCTCAAGAACAGTTATGAGGCAAAACAACAATATCTAACAACAGTTATGACATAAAAGGATGCCACCATCTGTTCTGTCTCTGATATCTCTATTTGATTTAATTTTCTTTTCTTTCAAGGGCCTGAAAAGTGGTAAGTAAAATATTCATTAATAAAAAATGGTGTACATTATTGACTTTTGTTTTTGTATGAGCAAAACCAAAATAAATACATTTGGTTCAATCCCAACCAATTTTTAAATGATGGCTTATTTGACAAATCAGAGGAGAAAAATATATTATTGATTTAACTTCACTATCCTATGCCCTTCCTTCATGGCAGTGTTGTATACAATATTCTACAGTTGCCGTAGGGGAAACACAGCCTTCGGCTACAATCACTTGTAAATTGAAACTGATGACTAACAGAAAATATGCACAGCTCCTTTCCCAGGAGACAAAGGATATCTCAGGATATCTCCACTAAAATTATTGTTGTCCTTGAATCTGTAGTGACTTTTAAAAATATGGCAATAGTCTTTTTATTGGCTATTCTGTGCAGAATTCAGTGCAGTCCTCCCCAAATATACTGACAGCCAAGGCAGCTACTCTTTGGCCCACAACTCTGCCTGACGGTCACAAGCAGTTATATGTCTACATTCCCAAACAGTTAGATAAAGCTTCGTGATCAAAAGTCCAGATGTACGTGAATATAAAAATACAGAATAGGTCCTCAGCTGCTGTGAACTTTGCAGATTTTCTGCTGTGGTAGGAATTTTTGTCTATCCAAGAGATAGGTATTTTGCTTTTATGATATACATAGCACCTGAAAGCAGAGGAGTGAGAAGCTAAACTCTGAGTGCCAATACCCATCACCATGGTCTTTTATACACCCACAAAAGTGTGGAGGTAGGTCCCAAAACAACTAATAATTTTGCAGATACACAGATAAGCCTGCACACAGATCTGTCAGACACCAAGAATATAACAATAATCAGAAGGAATTAGATTATAAGGATAGCAACAGCATGTGGTAGCATTTGCTAGTGCTTGAAAAAATTTTTTCAGGGGATAAAATATCGTACTTAAGGGTTTAATAGTCTCTAATGATAATTATGAAGGTAAGAACTTCATGAGAGCAGATTTTCCTGTGACTAGGTCTCTTATATCTTCCTCTTGCTTTGGCCACACTCTTAAGACAGGATATTTGACCACATGGATCACCCTTCTATTTTAATTGGGTAACTTCTACATTCTTAAACACTTAGAAAACAAAGTATTTTTTATTTTATACTATATATTTTTTAAAATAAAATAGCTATTTGTGGTAGAAATACATAAAACTCTGTGGGTTCTTTTTTTGTCACCAGCTTTTTCGTCTTACTAGTTTACATTTATATGGCATTTTTGTCAGTGTTTCTGAGCTCCTGGAAACCTTTTATGATGTTCGGTCTTTTAAATTTTGTTCCTTATCTGTTTTTTGCAGCTCTGCTTTATGAGAGAGATCTGGTCAGTCATTCCATGCAAAAAATAAGATAGTAAACCTAAACCACTCCCCCATCTTTAGGTAGCTGTGGTTATGAAAAGGAAGACCATTCCTTCACTTAGAATCATGCCTTCCTTTCTTCATGTCTTCATCGTGGAGAGTTTGAAATTTGTATTCTCTGCAGCTGGGAAAATGTATATCTGTAAACCTGCTGTGATTTTCCACTTGCATAGCAACAGTATACTTTTAAAGTGGAGACGCCAAATGCTTGTGTCACTCAATTATTTGTGATTACTCCAAGATGCTTTCACCTGACAATGCAAACCACAGTGTTTAATACCTTTCAAATACATAATGTATGACTTTTCATCCTAGTGGAAGCTTTTAGGTTTTATGCCATTGATGACATTTCTTAATCTGACATAAATGTTGTGGCACCAACAGTTTAAAAAGTACCTCTTCTTTTAGAGGAGGGTCCTAATCTACAGGGTGCCTGTTCTGATGGGAAAGTACTGTGTGGCTTATGGACAGGCTGCTTAGTTACTGCTTTGGAAGTAAATTGGGGACAGGTGGCCTCCCTCACTTGGTCTTTCTTCTGGACACATCTACCTCACAGGGTCTGACTGCATCCTGACACTGCATCAGGATGGCCTGAGTGCTCAGCACATGGACAAAGTAGTCACCCCACAAGCAGGATGTAGTATGTGCATTAACGACTAACTGAATGGCGTAATGTTTTGGAGCCAGCTAGGTCTTATCTTGTAGTCTAATTTGTGAGCACTCCAATGGATCAGGAATAGATTGCATTGCCATGCTGACCTATCGGTTAAAACTCTTTGCAGTTACATGTTTTACACTTTTACATGGTTGTGTTTCAGGTGATGGGAGTTCTCTCATGACTGAAGCACTTTTAAACTGACTTTGTAGAACATTTCCACTTAAATTCTAGTAAGCTGACAAGCCCTTTTAAAAAAAAATTTAAAGATGTATAGTTACTGTAACAAAACCAGTTTGCAGTATATTTCAACAAAAAAGGTAAATGAGAGAAAAAAATAGCTGCTTACTGATCACATGGGTATTTGTACGGAGTTGGTGGATAGAGCTCAATGAATAGAGGAATACATGATCTTAGCGAGCTTAATGTAAGGGAGCTGCACAATTCAGTTTCCATATGCCAATATTTGTTCTCCAGACAGATAAGGTGGGATTTATTTGACAGTATGCAGACATGTAGTACATGTGAACCTAGTCACCCTAGGCTTCTAGTCAGTATGCTGAATCCCAAACCCATGATCTTACTAGAAACTGCATTTAGAATAGTCATAGAAATGTCAGTGCCCACTTGTCAATGAATTCTCTGTTATCTTTTCACATTTACAAGTATTTATCAAACATTGTGTTTCTGAACATGCAATGTATGGAAGCTTTCAAATATAAAAATGAAAGTTTCTGTAGCACAGAAGCTAGTCTTTTATATGTGCTAAAATGGTTAATACATAGTAATTACCTAGGAATTTAAAAAAAAAAAGATAAAATAAATGGAGTTCTTACACTCAGAGAACTTCAGTGGTCTGAAATGGTGACTTTTAAGTAAGCAAACACTTACTCTATCATACAATAATTTTACTAAATGTCTTAGCTATGTCAATTTCTCAACTTCTGCTAGCCATAACCATCAACCCTGTAGCTTCTGCTTTTTATACAGAACATTACTGTGGTTGATGAATTCTTTCTCAGAAGAAATGGAATGCATTTTACATGAAAGAATTATCATTAAAGAGTATTTCAATTTTTTCTTCTGTTTGATTACCAGAAGGCACGATTCATTATGACTTCTAGAAGACATGATAATGTCTTTGCGTGTCTCTGATGTTCTATATTACTTTCCTACGATAAGATACGGTTTTTGGTAGTTTATTCCACACACAGTTTCAGTCAATCATATTTTTCACACATATAATCTGTCCCTTTGAAATCCTGTTTTTATTAGCAGGTCCTTTAACAACCTGTAACTTCTGATAGTCTGTAGCTGTGAGTTATCTTTGTCTTTTTAGTATTGACAAGAAAGGAAAATGAAAAATGTATGAAAATGGTGGAAGAACTGTGGTGGCAGAAATATGAGTAAGCTTTGGGAGAACACTGGCAGGATACTTTGTTGGCAGAGGGTGAGCTTGGAGGTAAATTCCTGGTTTTTGCTACCCATGCATTCAGAAAAGCCTGACTGCTGCAGATTCACAGGGTTTTTAAAGAATGAAAATTAGGATACTTTTCACCTCCTAAAAGGCTTTGGCAGAGAACCCTCACAGGATGATACTCATAGGAAAATAAAAACCTCAAATGACTGCTAACTTGAAAGGTTTTCACTGAGGAGAAAGGAGACAGTTGTGATTTTAAAGTACACCGAGATCGATGACTGAGACTTTAAAGAGTTTTATGATAACATAGTATCACTTTTCTGTTGTAACTTTGAGATTCAAAATGTTCCTGAGACATACTTTGTCTTTATTGCTTTGTTTAAATTAATGTCAATGTTCAGTTAATTGGTGCAAATGAAAACCTTTATATTCACACTTTCTTCAGTAACGTAATCAGTGTCACCAAAATCTTTACTGTTTTCCAACATCACAAATAATACATTTCAGAATGTTCATATATAACTTTATAATCCTTAAATAAAGAGGCATACGTATTTAGCTTAGTCGTTATGTAGGCACGTGTAGTTAGTTTAGCATGTGTAGTTAGTTTAGCCTTGTTTTGTACTTTCATTTGTCTGATTTTAGTTTTCTTTTTTTAAATAGCAGTGAAAATAAGAGTGGACATATAGAGTAATTATTTTTTTGTGGGGGCATTGTTTGTGGGATCAGTTATAAAGTATTAGCAGCCCAAAACATAAACCCACAAATATAATGGGTACATTCCTTTACTCTGGACACAACTGAATACTTTTATTTCTGTTTGATGGGCCTGTTTATAAGTGATAAAGATCATCTGATATAATATGATATAAATTAGAGTCTTAAATTTTGGGAGAAGGCCTTAAATCTATTATGTAGATATCAACTCTTTCAATAGCTTAGGAACAAAGACTTTTCCAAGCATTTGATTTCTATATAAATTGTGTCAATAAAATATGAAAGAAAGGTCTTTTCATCCACTTACAAGCTACATTTTGCTTTTTAACAAAGGAGTGATACAGAGATATATTAGCATAGAAATACCTATGGACAACATTTTAAACTATGGATTCCCTTAGATCTTCTCTGTTGTAAGCAACTCTGTTTACACACTCATAAAAATGGTATTAAGGAGTATATTGTTTGCTCATGATTGCAGAGGTAAGATTTATGGGCTTCAGTATCTGTTAATGGTGCAGCTTGATTTTGCTGGGATCAGGATACAAGGGTAAAATGCACCACACTGTCTGACCAGCAGTCTAATTTTTTTTTCTAGAAGGCAGGGCACATCACCTAATTTCAAGGGCATTGGTAGAGTTGTATTGACTTCGCAACTGATGGCAAAACTGCAGGGATTTCCTCTTCTCATCCCTTTTGGTAGCAATACTATATAAACCCTTGTAATGGGGAACACTAATCAATATGATGAAGGCAGGAAAGAAGGATGGTCATGACTTCACCTGTGCTTAACTGGAAGCTGGCCATCATGCAACCTGATGAAAACAGTATAGACATGAACATCCAACATTTAAAGAAACAACTTTAAATGCTGCATCTGAAATGCTATTTCTTGAGGGGAGGTCATATGTTGGCAAGTGAGATTACAACATGATAGTCTACCACTAAAGAAAATGTCCTTCAGGGCTGTATGGTTCATGCTTTGCAAACATTCACAGACAGAATGCTTGTTAAAAAATCCCCTAATTTGCTGAAATATGTTGCATAGGGTAATGCTGATGTGGACAGTTGAATCTCTCAAACAGAATGGTCTATCACTGTCTGGGTCCTTGCAATGACATTTTCGGCTGGTTTGCATGAGACTCCCTGAACTGTTTTTTTGCTGAGTTCGCCTCTCCAGCAAATTCATGAACTTTTCCCATTATTATCTTGAACAATGTAGAAGCATCCCCTAACTATCTTTACCTAGTTACAAAAGACTGTCCTGTATTGCCCTTTCTGCTTCTATAGGAACAAGATACAAATGGTGCCTGTCAGTTGCCTTATGGCAGCAGGACCTTCTTGGAGAATCTCCTGTGTTGTCCAAAATCCCTACCTAGAGAACTTCTGTAACAATTAGCCAAATGCATTGTTATTTAGTCAGTCACTTTGTCTCAAGTGAGTCTATTGTCTCAAATTAGTCCATTGTTTTATCAGCACTAAGAATAACAAGGCTGATTTTGGACTACCCTGGGATTGATGACTAAGTATGCTGCATGTGGACAAAAACACAGCCCTGCTTACTGAGCTACGTCACGATTATATGTAAAGTACTAACCTGAATTTCACCATCATGTAACAATTTTAACTTGAATTCCATCAATCTTGCCAGACATAGTAAATCTTTTCTAACTTTTGGGCTTAGCCACTCTCTGTGAAATGCATGTGAACAAGCCACTGAAAGCAAAAAGGGAGCAAAGCACTGCAGCTAACGCTTACATAACGTGCGTTGAGTTGAAAATCCTCAAATTCATTTTCCTGCCCTGCTGGGCCAAGATGAAGAAGCACATATGGTGAGGAAAGCCACTTGCTGTTGGGAGACCTCTGCATTCCCTCTACACAGGGAGGAACAATTTAGCCTCATCCCTTACTCTCTTCTGCTAATCTGGCACAAATCAAATGCAAGAGACAGACCGTGAATGTGGATAAGCGAGAAGATGCAATTTCCGGTCTCATGTGGCTAAATGTTTCTTGTTAAGTGTCAGGTTTAGAGCTGAGTAAACAGTGGAATAATATATTTATGATTCTGTTTATGTGATTTGACTTGTGATTCAGTGAGTGCTTCTCCCTGTTTTCTTACATTTCTCTTACACACTTATAAAAAAAAGTGTAGTTTGGCTTGGAGCGTATACATGGAGACTAAATGGGCTTTCAACCCCTTTTTGGCCTACCTACTTTTTGTAGATTTTGCATTTTCATGGAAGTGGAGGAAGGCTATTGGTAATATGGATAAGAAAAGGAGATTACTGCAAAGTATCTGTATTTGTCAAGCAAAATACATGCAATACTACATCAAATGAGGAAAAGCAAGGGGAGTGTATGTATGACCAACAGAAAAATTACTTGTGAACAGAAAGATTGTATACCACCTGAGGTTGATATATACCTGTATATACCATCTGAGGTATCGTATACCTGAGGCTGAGGAAAGCCTCAAGAGCTCATCATTTCAGTACAAAAGCCCCACGGAAACTTTTTATAGGCCTCAAATGTGCCTTGGCCATATCCAAGGAGTGAAAGCCAGGGGCTGCCAGTCATCAGGGTGAACAGCACTGGTAAAAGAGAGTTGAGAATGGTGGTAGAAATAGCAACTAATTGGTAAGAAAATGGCAAGACAAAAGGGTCTGCAAAATTTGCTAAACATTGTGTCTGATTTAGATTTCACTCTCCCTTTTGCCTTCAGAAGGGAGGAACGCAGCTAATATAAACTCTAGAGTTCATATTTATAGCCAAAAAAACCCCTCATGCAAAAAGCAAAAAATGTTGCTGGGGGGGTGGGAAGAGGGGCTGTGGGGAAGGACAGGAAATTATTTTTAATGTCCCAAATGTTCTTATACTTACTGTCTCCTATTATATCCCTCATTCTAAAGTAATCTTAGCCTTCACCTGAATAGTCTCAGGGTGTTAATAATTATTTCATTCAGTGCTCCTGTTGGCAAAAATTAGGTTATCCAGTCAGGGAAGGCAGTGAAGGCAGGTTACTATATCAGTGATGTAGGTGACCTGTCAGCTAATAAAAATCTAAAAGGGCTTTCAGAGATAAAGGCAAAAGAGGTTACAAGGTAGGACACAGGGAAACAAAGGAAGTAACCTGAGCTAAGGGTTGATTCTAAAAGGCTCAGCAGGGAGACAGTGGTTAAGATAACTTTTGGCTATTAGAGGATTTGTGTAGCTGGTAAATAACAGGGCTTGCCTTTTCATATTTGTTTTATCATGCACTATATATTATTTTGCCTCTTAGTGAAGCTCAATAGATGGAACATGAAGGGTTTATTAGCTGTGTTACACCAATAATATATTTTAGTTAGAGTTGTCATGGGTCATCTGTTACTTCCATCCAAAATATTTCCTCATAGTATTATAACCTGTCACAAACACAATTTACACAACCCCCTACTGCATAAAAACAATGGTGTGCTAAATTTGACTGGACTGTTCCTACTCCAGGCCAGATTATTTATACAGTTATAAAGCTAAATAATGAATAAAATAACAACGTACATCTTATTGCACCATGTTTATTCCTTGTTTGCTATTCATGCTGATTTGCAAAGCATGAAACAAACATCCCCTTCCTTTCAGAAAATGAATATTGTAGATGCCTGCAATACAGGCCAGATTTACTAACCACTGATTAAATAACAGCAACAACAGCTTAGTTCTCCAGGTTTATAGGAATGGTAGAAGGAAATACAGTAAAATCTGTCAGGCTAACGTAGGGATTGGTGAGGTTCCGTTGGACAGCATAAAGTATGGACAGTATATGCAGCTGTATATCAAAAATACTTAGAGTTTACTTATGGACAACCCTAGTCATCTTAATTCCACCACAAATTAAAAGAAAAGAATAGTTTGGCATCCAGTTTCAGCCAACTTTTATGTAGAAGTGGAGGTCCTACATGGACAGTTAGAGAAGAGAGGAACAAGCTGTAGTGTGAACTACACCTATTATAAGATATAATCCCTCCATTGCAGAATAAATCTGTGAATATTCCAACATAGGAAAAACTTCAGATAGAGATTGTTACTTCTTGGAGTCTCTGGTTAAACAGCTAGAAGAAACATTTTCAGTGAGCTCTTTGTTTCTAATCAAATCAAACAGAAGTCTATGGTCCTCAAGGGTACCTTTTTAATCTTCATGTACCTTTTAGTAAGTTAAATACCTTCTAGATGGAAGTCATTGTCATCTGCCATTTTGATCATTAATAGTAACATTCTTAGGCCATGTCTAGAAGAACTTACCAACAAAGCTAGGAGAATGCAAACTAAAAAAAAAACCACACTCACATACCGAAGCTCACTAACATAGTTACACTGGCAAAACCCCAGAGTGTGGTATGCCAACAGAGGAAAGGTAATGTTAGTTTTGCACCTGTCATTCAGTGAGGTGATGTAACTCTGCTGGCAGGAGAGCATCTCTTCTTGGCATACATCAAGGGGCTTTGACAGCATGGCCCCAGCAGATTGGCTAGTGGCAGAGGCTTTTTAGTTTAAACAAACATTAAATTTTGCATTGAAAAACTTGGTGATCTGGCAAGATAGAGCATTTAATTTGGAATAGCCCAAGAAAGCAGTTAAGGGAACCAGCGAGGTTGGCTGTTTTTTTCTGGCCACCATTTTGCAGGCTGCAGACTGTATTCCAGCACATTGAATCATGTTAACTGAAAGGGAAGCAAATAGATCATCTCATTAGTTTAAAAGAGCAAAGAGTGTTGATCCTTTTATTTAGATGCATTGAACCATAACTAACAAATTTAGTGATGGTTCTTAATTTTTTTAATGACAGAAAATCATTATTTAGTAACTAGTAATTTTGTGGTCATGTTCTTTTTGGCATGCAACTGCTCTCTGTCATTTTGTTATAGAATTAAAGGTATTAATTACAGTTTAAAAGTAGAAAAACCA
Source organism: Fregata magnificens (assembly GCA_013389945.1). Classification (NCBI taxonomy): domain Eukaryota; kingdom Metazoa; phylum Chordata; class Aves; order Suliformes; family Fregatidae; genus Fregata; species Fregata magnificens. The sequence continues at coordinate 21,911 of WAAD01034081.1, read as the reverse complement.
GAAGTGTCTTCTTTTATTTATTTTTAAGAAGGGGAAGCAAAGCTACCTTTTAGTTCTTTCACTTAATTGAGTTGGTTTTCCTCCAGAGATGGAATGTCCTATTTAATCATTACAGCAGATGCGCAACAACAATCTGAATATATGGGAATGTAAACCAAAGGGATTTTCTGTTTAAAACATTGGCAACATCTTAAAAATATGTAATCTGTTGAATTCTGTGTTGGCTTTGAGCACTGGAAACACAGTACTAAAGAAGAGGTTTTACTTTATATTAATCATTATCATTTATAAAATGCCTTGAGGAATAGAACCCCTTAATTTGTATAAAAAGTAGTCAAGTACAATATACTGTATAAAATACAGACTATTAATTGAGCTGACCTAAATCCCATGTACTTTACACAGGTTTCACCATATTTTGTCATCTCACTTTGAATACTAATTTGTTATTGATATCATTATTATTTAAGTTATTTAAATATCCATAATGTGCAAATTGGAACACATTAAAACAAATGAAAGCAAATTAAAATATGGTTCCTGTCTCGGTCTTCTTTATTTAGTTCAAGAAGACAGAACAAGGAAGGTCAAGATGTCAAGAATATACCAGAGACAAAAAAAGAAAAAATACTAATAAAGTCATTAGATAGTTCAGTAACACTTTTCAATTTTTATTAGAGATATTTCAGCAACACTTCTTAATTATTACTACTACTATTATAGGACTTGTAACACCTCCTAATTATCACTACTACTATTATATCATTTGTGGCGACACCTTTTCTTCCCTCATTTTCCTGTAAGTAACTTGGTAGTCCTCAATTTCAAGAACAACTTTAAAAGTTGAAAAACATTTAGATATATATGCAGGCAGGTCCGTCTCACTTGGTCCCTGGGAAAATCATGGATGAAGCCCTCTTGGAACACATTTCTGGGCACATAAAGGAGAAGAGGGTTACTGGGAACAGTCAACATGCCTGAATAACCTGATTGCCTTCTGTGATGGGACGTCTGGATTTGTGGATGGGGGAACAGCTGGGGGCATCATTTACCTTGATTTTAGCAAGGCTTTTGGCACTGTCTCCCTCAATATTTTGGTACCCAAGTTAGGTTGTTGTAGTCTGGGTGGGTGTACAACCAAATAGGTAAGAGTCAGTTTGGATGGTGGGGCTCAGAGGGTCATAGTTATAGGTTGTGTTCTACCTGGAGGCCAGTAACAAGGGGTCTGTTCTGGGACCTGTCCTGTTTAACATCTTTACCAGATCAGTAGGAGGCAATGATATGCACTCTCATAAAGGTGGTAGATGGTACCAAATTGGGGGGGGGTGGTAAGAGTTGATATGCTGGAGGAAAGGGCTGTCATCCAGAGGAACCTAGATAGGATGGGGGAATGGGGCAATGGGAACCTCATAAAATTCAACAAGGACAGATGCAAAGTTTGGCACCTGGAAAGGCAGAACCTTTGCAATGATACAGGCTGGATACTGACTGGCTTGGGAACAGCTCTGTGGAAAAGGTCATGGAGACCTTGCAGAGAGCAAACTGAGCATGAGCTAATAGGGCCATGGTCACAAACAGGGCCAACAGCCTCCTGGGCTATATTAACAGAAGCTGATCAATAGATTGAGGGAAGGGATTATCCCTCTATACCTGGCTCTCATTAGGCCACATCTGGAATACTGGCCTCCCAGGACAAGACACACATTAATAACCTGGAGCAGGTTCAGCACAAGGCCACCATGATGGTTGGTGGCTGGAGCACTTCCCTGTGAGGAGACACTTATGGAGTTGGGCTTGTTCAGCCTGAAACAGAGACAGCTTTGGACAGACTGAACAGCAACCCCCAGTGCCTACATGGAGGTGACTGAGAGAACGGAGCCAGGGTCTTCACAGTGTGGTGTGGTGGGAGAGGAGGAAATCATGAGCATAAAATGAAACAAAAGTCATTCAGACTGCATAAAAAGAAAACCATTTTTCCCTCTGAAGACAGTCAAGTTCAACCGGTTGCCCAGAGAGGCTGTGTAGTCTCTCTTTATCCTTGGGGGTTTCCAAGACCTGACTGGGTAAAGACCTGAGATGCCTGGTCTGACTGCACAGCTGACCCTGCTTTGCGGAGAATGTTGGACTAGAGACCTGAGGTCCCTTCCAACGTGAACTAACTATACTAATAAACGAAGCAAAATCTTTTTGGAAAGAATGAAACCAAATTCTTCAGTTGAATTGATTTGGATTTTTGCATGTTTGTGTGGATTTACAGTTTGAGAAACATTCAGTTCATGATCTGGGACAAAACCTCCTTTTCACACTGAGAATGCTCACACAAAGGACAAGCCGTTTCCCTCTCAGCAGTAATGCTGAGACACCATTGTATAACACAGTAGATGAAAGAGTACTGCAGCTGTTTAAAAGTTAAGAGAAGATTTTACATCATGTTTTCATGATTCAGGCCAACATATTCTCAAGCTTAGAGTTCAAATTTGAACAGTAGGAAACAGAAATCTCTTGGTAGCTATGCCTCACTGTCCTGGTTTCGGCTGGCATAGAGTTAGTTTTCTTCCTAGTAGCTGGTATAGTGCTGTGTTTTGGATTTAGCATGAGAACAATGTTGATAACACACTGATGTTTTAGTTGTTGCTAAGTAGTACTTACACTAGTCAAGGACTTTTTGTTTTTCTCAGCTTCCCATGCTCTGCCAGGTGCACCAGAAGCTGGGAGGGGGCACAGCCAGGACAGCTGACCCAAACTAACCAAAGGGATATTCCATACCATATGACGTCATGCTCAGTATATAAACTGGGGGGAGTTGGCCGGGGGGCAGCGATTGCTGCTCGGGGACTGGCTGGGCATCAGTGAGTGGGTAGTGAGCAGCTACATCACTTGTTTTTCCTGGGTTTTGTTTCTCTCTCTCTCTCTCTCTCTCTCGTTTTCTTTTTCATTACAATTTGTTATTATTATTATTATTGTTATTATTATTATTACTACTACTACTACTTTAGTTATTAAACTGTTCTTATCTCAACCCATGAGTTTTCTTACTTTTATTCTTCAGATTCTCCCCCCCATCCCACCAAGGGGAGGGTCAGTGAGTGGCTATGTGGTGCTTGGTTGCTGACCAGGGCTAAACCACGACACTCATATTCTGCTTGGATCTAGGTCTATTCTGTCCTTGTAGACAATATCTTTTCAGGCTGACAACAAATCTCTCCTTCTCTTGTGGCAGCTGATGTGAATATAACCAGGTAGATGGTGACTATATAGGAAGTATCCCAGATCTCTAACGGGAAGTGCACTGGCTTGTCTTCTCTGTATAGTGTTACCATAGCAAGAGCAGATGGATACCTGAACATCCCAGTATGCCAGATTCACCTTGTGAAATTAACTGCATTTGGGAGAGTAACATAAATGTTTGGGTCACTTATAGTTCCCCTGGGTGTTGTCAGCCAAGGCATACTAGTGTCAGCCCTGAATCAGTCACAAGTCTACCTTGGTGCTGGTTTTGCAGTGCATTTTAGGCACATCTACTGCTGCATACCTTCTACACATAAGTAAGTTCCTATCTTCTGGTACAGCCCCCAGAAAAGTTAACATATTAGGTTTTATTTCAGGATTAAAATTCTTGACAGTTAAGAATGACAGAGGTTGGATGCTGACATCAGAGAGATTCTAATGCTGAATCTGGTAAAGATGCAGTATTACCTATGGATGACATTGTAGCTGGTGAGGGTGCAAATACAGAAATAATTGTCAATAATGATATATAATAATTGTGGAAGGACTACACTGTGTTATTATCCAGGAGAAACTAATTAAATTCTCACCAGAGAACATTGCAGTTGAATTTAAAAAAAAAAAAAATAACGTGACAGAATAATTTAAAGACATGAGATTCACCCTGAACACAGAAAGAGCAAAAAAGAAAGCGAAAGGTAGAAAGAGGGGTTGTATGTATGCATGAGAGGGATTGGAAGGGGAGGTACGTATGTCATCACTGCTCTACCTCGTTGCTCCTCTGAGATCCCCTCCTGAGATACCTCAGAGATGGTCCTCTAAGATGTCTTCATACTGCATGTTTCTGTGGGAGTCAGCAAAATCCTGCCTTGCCGTGAGAATCCTCCAGGTAGATGAAGAAGATATTTAAAGCTTATCCAAGTTCTCACATAAAAATAGTATTTGTGTCAGGTCCATGACATAAATACGTGGTTACCTGCTGAAAAATTGAGAAGAGTGTAGGTCATAGCGAAACGTCAAAGACAAATTAGGAGTTTGGGGAATAGTTAGCTAAGCCACATTAAAACCACTCTGTAGTTTTCTTGCTGAATTCTGTTGAGAGTAAACACCTTGGTAATCAAATTGATGTCATTGTCCTGGAGGCTGAGAAGCATTGTGATATGATACCTATCCAGTACCTGGAACCCTGGCAAGTGCCAAGTCAGACAATTTTGGCCCATATTTTTGAGATTGCAATTCTCCCATTCCATCCCTCACCTAGGAAAGTTTCCATACAAAGATAATCCAGGCATGCACTTCAGATGGGAGCTGTAGGACTCTGAACAGATATTGGTTTAGATGATGAAGCATCAGGACTCCATGCCGTGATATGACATTGCATGTAAAATAAGGATACATGCATCCAAAATAAATGAGGCAATCTGGGTCACAGTACATATGGCTGGATTGAACCATGTAGCAGAATGGCAGGATTGGGCTTGAAAAGAATTATGGTTAGCCTGAAATTATATAATTGATGATGTGCTTTGTCACATGACAGGCTGTTGTACATGGCACAGGCTTCGTATGGGGTCTTAAAACGGTCCCACCTGTGCCTGCAGGAACAAGCGTGTGTGTGGGTTGGCACTAGGCCTGTGGCACTAGCAGATGCCCTGTGCAGAACTTTCTTCAGGTTAAGAATATGCCCCGCCTGTCTTTCCATGCATGACCCTTATTTGATAGATGTAACTGCTTGTTGGGCGTAAAGATCTGCAGCTACTGAGCAAGAAGATATCGGTATTGTAATGAAAATGTGTCAAAACATGGGTCATAGGAAGGCAAAAGGGCAAACTAAAGCAATGACAAGGCTATACTGTTGAGGTAATTCAATGGGACAAATGAAGATATGTTTGCCCTGACGTACCTTTTTTTCCCTTGGTAAACCTGCACCTGGACAGATGTGAAATAATGGTGAGTTTTTACCGGTTCTGCTCTCTAGGAGGAACATAGGGAGTCCATAATGACAATGCTTATAGAAACCAGATAAGCTTTTGCATAGCCTAAAAGAGGTGGTATTTCTTCCCTTTCTCTTCTGTCACTCGAGAGGAGAGGTGCACAGACACTGAGATGAAGGAAAAGAGCTGAGATTTCACATATATGCATTAATCTGAGCTCAGAGAAAGACTGCCAAAGTGAAATTCAGAGCGTGCAAAGCCACATAGCTAGAAACCGGTAAAAACATTGTTGGTAGCCAGCACAAATGAATCTGGCCAGATTTGTACAGCAATCATGTGCCATCACAGAGGGATATGAAATATCCCAAAGCAAAGTTCTGCTTACTAAATTGCTTATACTCTCATAGTTTCTACTGAATCACTGTCTTCTGCTACTTGACATATTTTTTACATTCCTTATGTAAAATTAGATAATAAATTCTGTGGACCAGGGACAGTTGCTCTGTGTTATGTGTTTGTGCACTTCCTGATACAGATAATGTGCATAAATAGCCAAAGATTTTTTATTTTGTTGCTGTTCGTATTAGACTTTTGCCTAAGATGATAATTTTCAATATGCACCAGATTGCTTTGTGTGTGGTTGGTGGGTCACCAGCATTTCAGCAGTACTGTGGGTTATACTTACATCTGAAAAATACAAGGGAAAATGTTTGTCAGAGACTCAACTCGCTTATAAGCTAACTACTCTTAAGGTGTTTCTTCTCCCCCAGTTTCTGCTCTGTCCTTAAACTTTTCCAGATTGTTGTCTCCACCCCTGGAAAGCCCTGTCCTCTGCTTCTGTTTTGGCTAATCTAGATTATGATTTTTGGCCTAGATTATAAAGCAGTATAGGCTCTTTGAAAAGTCTTATTTGAAAAGTCTTATTTTGAGAAGTCCTATTTTGAAAGACCTTTTGGAGTGGACTTTGAAAGGGCTGTGGGATAGATGCAGCACAGAACTTACTGCGTACAGCATGCAACATACCTTCTGCACTGCAGCTAGGAACCTGGCACCTGGTGCCAAAATCCAGTTCAGGTTAGTGGGCATTTCATTGTGCTCCAGAACTCTACTGGAGCAGTGTCACAATGAATTACGGAACAAAAAAACCCAGAGCGACACTAAGGCAAGTAAGCACTCAAGTGAAACAAGGAGGAAATATACTTTTATAATGCACATATTTTTAAGTCTAATTTTGGCCACTGATACTACAGTTTAGTTAATTTCTTTTTCTAAAAGATCAGAGAGAAATTTAATGAAAAAATATTTTTATTAGTTTATATGTTTTGTTCACTTCACCTCTTGGAGCAATTCAGTGTAAATTCATTGAAGTCAAGGGGGCAACCATCAGTGGATTAATCCTGCTGTCACTAAAGTTAGACATAAGGAATGGACTCAGCAAACATTTCTAGATAAGGCTAGTACTTGAGTACAGCCTTTGTAAGATTTCTGTTCACAAATTGCAATTGAAATGTGTGCTAAGGGCTGAAGGGACTTGTTTGATTGTTTGTTTTTCTCTTTGTCATTCCATTTTAGCTGCTTCCTTGCTCATTACATTGTTCCCATTAGCATAATGTATTGGTTGTGTTTGCACAGCTTTTCCTGCCAAAGGCTGCCCTGCAGTTGTACAGCCATTGGGGTAACCAGCTGTTACCTCCATCATTTTGTACGACAGAGTAACTTAATTATGCCCTGCTTGAAGTTGCTAAATAAAATTATCTTCTGAACAAGTGTACTTCACTTAATATTTGTCTCTATCAGGTACTTGAACTCTGACACTTAAGCCATGTGCACTAAATAAATAAATACATTTTAAAACTAAACCTAGTAGCAAGCTAATTATTACAGAGTTAGAGGTTGTTTTATAGTGTTTCTAGAGCACAGTTATCTCTTTAGCTCAGGTATAATGCATATTTAAAAGACTTCAGAAAACAGAAACCAAAATGTAGTTAATAGCATAATAAAACAGCAATTAAGGTTAACATTTTTCTATGTTTTGTGAATATAGGAAATAGTTCTTCAGTCAGTATTGCTCATTTAAAGAAGACAGGATTGTAATACTTTATAAATTTCAAGTCTGGACAAGAAAAAAAGATTGCTTTCTAGTGAGCAATATATTCTAGTTATAAGAATGTGTCAATCAACAACAATGGTCTGTCTGTGTTATAGCAAACCATTTAGGTTTATTTTAATCCTGGGGTATGAATTAAATCCAAGCCATGCTTTTTTCTTTATCTTGGTAACATCTTTCCTTTGTTCTCTATAAGGCAGATTTCTTTCTTTCACTTTTTCATCACTAGGCAACTATGCATACGAAAGTGACAATTTTGGGGTTGCCAACTGGTTCCTTGAGTTTTGAGTGTTCCAAAATGTCAGATTCTATATTTTCAAATGAATTATAATTGAAGATGTGCCAATCTACAGGAATTTATTTTGAATAGCTGTCCACCTGCCACATTTGCTAGTTGATTTAGCCTTAGGGTGAATACAATCTGCATTCAAGGTAGATACCAGAAGACTGAATTAATAATAAACATCTTATATAAAATAATTTTTGCTAAAAATTATAAGAGTGCAAGAAAAAAAAAAAGATTCTCTAAATTGTGCTGCATCTTATCTAGATGAATCTAAGTTGTGCGAATCAGAATGCATTTGACTAAAGGGGGTTTTAATTTTATAAGTATTTGTAAGTAGTATGAAAGTGATCTGAAGACTGGACCACATCTCTGGTAGAAAATCTCTGGAAATTGTGTAAAACGGAATATTTTTTATTAAATAACATTGGAAATAAGATTGAAATTCACCGTTGTACAGAGTGCCCAGCTGTAGCCCAATAAATATGATTTTTGTTACTAGAAAAAGTCTACAGGCTTTACATTGAATTGTCAATGTGGGTTTTCGGGATATGTTTTGGCTTGTGTCCTGAGCTTGTGTTAGTTGTGATAACAACTGTCTAGCAGTTAGGAGACTATTGCCTAACTTGTTTCAACTTCGCTCTCTGAATACTGTATTTGGTAAAGACCTAACAAACCTGTGAAACCACTGAGTAACAAGTAACTGAGACTTAATTTCAATTAATAAGCAGTTAATGGGTGGAGGTAAACTGACTGTAGGTAGGAGCTCATTTTTAAAAAGATGAAATAAGCACACAGTGTTAGAAAATGTGTAACAGCAACATCAGCTGGGCCCAAGAATAAGGAGAAGGGAACACTGGCCATCCACATCATGCACCTTCTCCTGGTGAAGGACTTGGGATGCTGACAACTCAACATAAACTCCCCTTTCCTCTATTCTTCTTGCAGAGGGCTGAATCTGTTGCCTTTAGGAACCAGAGGAGCACGGACAGGGCGTATACCACTGGAGAAAAGGGATTGATACTCAGAAGTTCATCTATAACAGATTTAGCTACATTATTAATGAGCTTTTCCTCTAATAATTAAATAATTTGGACAGTAAAAGCTAATATCATTGAAATTGGATTAATAATAATATTTGCTATAGTTTTGATTAGGCTGTCAAGATTTTCACCAGACTAACAATAAGTTCTTTGCTTGGCATTTTACCTGTAAGTAGATCTTAAGTGTAACACAGTATACCATAAAAATCCTACTTCTACATTATGTTGGAGATTTAATTAATATATAACATAGGAACTACTTTTAAATAATCTCCTTCCTCAGGATTTCCATGCAGCACAGACTTTTTCCAATATGGTTATTTAATCTTGATTTTTTTTTTTTTTTGCTGGTATTTGGGTATTTCTTAGCTTAGTTTTACAACTTGTGAGTACCTACTTTCTACTTGAGCTTCTGGAGTTCAGTACTCCTGAATATCAGGAGTGACATACACATTACAACAGACATAGTAGAGATTGGTCTTTGGTCAGTGATTGATTACTGGGGCACTATTTATAGTAAGGCTGATGAGATGAATGGATCACATGGCCCTTTAAAAACCATAATACTGCAATAAATTGTGTGCTGTATGATAGTGTGATCTCTAACCTAACTTATGAGAAAAAAAAAGAATCAAATTACCTACTAATATTTTAAATTACTTTGAAGGTCTGCAAGGCAGTGTCTAGCATTTTCCATGAGACCTATGTCCTGAAGATGGACCACAATAAAGAAGCAGACTTTAGTTTGTTACTGTTCTTAATAAAACATTGTAATAAGTGTTGCAGATGAAGTAAAGCTGAACATTTTTTTCTCTTCAAAAATGTTGCTTATTCCCAATGAGCAGAATATTTGATAATGTAACACTTGTTTCAGTCTAATCTTCTCCATCTTTTGCCACAGAACAGCATAATTTCTGATGCCAATGTTCTATGATGTTATCTGTAAAACCACAGATGAAGTCTACAGGGGTTACGCATCAACAGAAAGATTTTCAAATGTAAGAATTACAGAAGAGCTAAAACATCTGAAACTTGTATACTGAAACAAACAAAGGGAAGAGGAAGGAACAATCCCAAGGAACTAAAACAGGCAAAAAAGCCAATTTTCTAGAATTTTATGGTTAGAGGTGACATTTGCCAATAGAAATGACAACTGCCATTACTGTCCACCATGTTGAGAAAGTACCATTTTTCTATGAATCATAGAATGGTTTGGGCTGGAAGGGACCTTTAAAGGTCAGCTACTCCAACCCCCTGCCATGGGCATGGACATCTTTTGCTAGATCAGGTTGCTCAAAGCCCCATCCAACCTGACCTTGAACATTTCCATGGACGGGGCATCCACAACTTCTCTGGGCAACCTGTTCCAGTGCCTCACTACCCTCATCATAAAAAAATTCTTCCTTATATCCACTCTAAACCTATCCTCTTTCAGTTTAAAACTGTTGCTCCTTGTGCTGTCACTACGGGCCTTGGTAAAAAGTCTCTGTCTCTCTTATAAGCCCCCTTTATACATGGAAAGGCTTCCCGGAGCCTTCTCTTCTCCAGACTGAACAATCCCAACTTTCTCCCCATAGGAGAAGTGTTCCAATCCTCTGATCATTTTCATGGCCTTCCTCCGGACCCACTCCAACAGGTCCGTGTCTTTCTGGTGCTGGGGACCCCAGAGCTGGATGTAGTACTCCAGGTGGTGTCTCACCAGAGCAGAGTAGAGGGGCAGAATCACCTCCCTCGACCTGCTGGTCACACTTCTTTTGATGCAGCCCAGCACGTGATTGGCTTTTGGGGCTGCAAATACACATTGCTGGCTCATATCTAATTTTTCATCCATTGGTATCCCCAAGCCCTTCTCTGCAGAGCTGCACTCAAAAAGTTCATCCCCTGGTCTGCATGGATGTCTCCTGTGTTGTCCTTTTAGGCTCTGTCTAAAATAGTAACTATACGTTGTCAAGAATATTCACAGGCCATGAAGCCAGTTGTCACAGTCTCACTAGATTTACAATATTAAAATCTCTTAATCTCTCATCAAGAACAGTGTGGGTATATCAACATTACATAGTGGGAATCATCCCAAACTGTAGGCAAACTCTTGGGAAGGGTTTGGGAGAGTGTGGGCAGGTCCAGGCGCAGGCCCACTCATGCTGGGAGTGCTCTAACAGTTTAACAGTTAAAAGTCCTAGTGCCCAGGCCTATATCATAGCATTGTTTCATTGTCTACTATATAGACACAGTGTGAAGTATTATATTCGTATTAGTTTTTCCCCAGCCCTAGAGATCAACTATTCCTCTTTTTATTTGATACATTACAATGGTATCCTGATACCCTCTGTGTGACAAAGGCATTATGTCTTGTTAGGAAAAGAGATGAAGAAATACACAGAGTTGGACAACCATTACTGGTTCAAGGAGAAGTTGTTCTGAAATTACAGGGCAGATTAACAAAGCTTAGTGAAGTAAGTATCTTCAAATTCCCATCATCTGAGTTTCAGGAGTTGTTTTTGTTTGGGATACAGCTGTCCTGCATGGTAAAATCAGGTTTTGAGAAGTCACTGGAAAATGTCTGGATGAACTAAGGTTAGTTTTAGGCGTGTGGTGAAAAAACACTTTGGAGGGAAAACTATACAATGCAAACTTTGCAATGGGCAGTTGTGGAACACACCGCTTGCAATGAGCAGTTGACAGCTCTGAGTTCTCTATATCTACCTACCTTAAAATGATAAATACAATGCTAAAAAAAGACCTAGTAAAGCCGTTCTTTTCTTTGCATAAAATAATTTATGGGTAGAAAGGGAATACTTATAAATATTGCAGGAAAGGTCAAAATTAGACTTAAGTGAAAAATCTGAACAGTAAAATCATTACCATAATTCAGTTTCTGAAATGCAGGCATATACATGTTCTACTGAGGGTACAAGCTTTTATAGCTTGTCTCACATCCACAGTTCAATGAAAATTCATACTTTTTAAAGCTAGCACACATTTAATTTGAAATCAGTTATTAGATATTTCTTTTCTCTTAAAGTTTCTGAAAGCAACTGAAATGTACAGAAAATAATAAAGAGGATTTGTTTTCTCAGTTTGCTCTGCAATGCACAGAATTATAGCCTATGTTTACTGCTTAAGATAATAACCTAATGAGTGTTGTACTTTCATGTTTGTGAAAAGGTTTTGACTTTTTCTCTCAAAGCCTCATTTTAGTTGCTAGTTTGGTAAGAAATGTTTTTAAAAGGTTAAAAAATATGTATGTTAAGTAGTTTCCCATGTTTTCTAACTGAACAAATGTTTGAAGAAGACTCATTCCTTGAAGTTTATCTTATACCTGGCAAATAATCTTGTTATATGAGCTAAACAAGGACTGACTTGCACCTGTAATGTTTTTCTTCAAGAAAAGATGAATTTGCTTCCCACAGGTCCAGACAGAAAAGTATGTTGTGCATTGAAATAAATAAAAATCTGTAGGTGTAAACTTATAGGAATGGAGGTACTGCAGAAAAGCATGAATCTTTTTGTTAGTTATTGGCACTTTGCCAACATTGTTACCGCCCTGTTTATACCCTCCTGGTTTCAAGTATATTTGTCCGCAGCCAGCCTTTTTCCACATTGATTTGTGGTGTGGAATCCATTGCATGGCATTTCTTTCTGATTTGTGAACACAACTGTTAAACTGTAAGTGTTGTCATCCAGTTGACTCTTTAGCAAGCAGCAACACGTGCAAAAGCAATTGTGGTGTTATGGCACGTGCATGACTTCAAAAGAAGAAACGGACTGTCTTTTTCTAAGCCCTCTAGATTCTGCAGCAGACAGATGATGGCTATGACTGCTTTCAGTGTTTTACTGAGACTAAAAAGACTCGTGCTCTCTCTACCACAAACAGAGAGGGACCACTTTGCTGTCTTTCCCAATCTGTGGGATGCCTGTGGATAGATGGCATGTATCTTTATTTTATGACGTATCATTTATCTTCTGGCTATAAATGATCCGGTAAAGGCTTCCAACAGCTGGAGGTGAAGGCAAGAGTGGCGGGAGGGAATGAGAGCAAAAAACCCTTGTGGGAAACGAAGCTTGCTGCAGTTCTGGCCTTAAAAAATGAAACTGGCTAAAGGAGCTGAGAAGATTCACATAAGAGACATAAAGTATTTGGTAACAAGGATAAGGGAAAAACTAAATCATAATTCAATCTTCTGCTCTGTTACTGGCAGTGTGGGACACATTCATGAGTGTCTGTCTGGGTATATCTGTCTCAGCAGGATGGTTCAGACTCCAGTATTTGATACCAAGGCTGTTTCTTTAGCCTGCAGAGAAAGGCACTTCTAAAGGGCAAATAGTATAGAATTAGCCAATAAGAGACATTACATCAGCTGAGTCTTTTTAAACATCCACTTGTCCTTGGAGTGCAAGTAGCTGAGTTGGATCTACACTAGGCACTCCGACAGCTTGAGATATACCAAGCCTTCCCTCTGTGATTTAGCACTTCACTAACTGCTGGACTTGTTCATCTTTTGTGTAACAACTACTAGCAGTTAGAGAACTTGCACCAAAGTGGAAAACTTAGATTCAATTCACTCAAGAAATCACAATAGCCATATCTCCCACCTATCCAGGATATACTATTAAAACCAGATTAGGGAACAGGCTAGGTGGGAGGTACCCCCTATTTGACCTATTAAAACTGAGTAGAAAAGAAATGACATGAGAAAACCAACAATTCTGAAGAGAGCCTGAATATAATCTTATGTGTGAAAGCAGGGGAGGACTCAAACCAAGGAAGAAACGTGGACAAAAGTTGTGACATTACCGCTATTTTTTTTTCTCTAATGAAAGCGGTTGCGTTGTGTTGAACTCAAGGTATGCTGTGTGCATGACATTGCCTCTGCAAGCACCAGACTGATGGGACACTGCTGGGGACTTGAGGGGTATTTCAATTCTAAGCAGTGAAGCCTAGCTGAGAGGTAGTCATGGTAGCCTGGGACAATTTGGTGCACACACCTGCTTTGATGCATAGAAATTTTTCAGGTTACCAAGGAGGCAATTCAGTTTCAAGTACTTCCAATTTGAAGAAGCCGTCAGAGTATCTGTGTTTTTCTAAAATATCCTTTCTGGGTGCCCCAGTATTTCCTATGTCATATTTTAAGTTTCAAAGTCGAAAGAAGGAGATATATAGTCCTAGAATCAATGGCAGAAGATAAAAAATCCCTAAATATCCACACAGCCATTATCTATTTTAGCTGCTGAAGCAGTCAGAGGCTATATTACCAAGCTTGTAGGACCCTTGTGATGAGGAAAGGGTCCAGGTCATTTGTGAGAGAGACAGATCATGTGTCTGAGTGGGTACACAGGGTCTAGACCATTTACAGGAGAAAGTCTGTTGTGAGGGATCCTTTGTCAGTTGTGGAGGTGGAAAACAGTACATAAGAAGTCCTGTCTCACTTCTGGTGTGGGGTTAGTGTGGGGGATGGAAACAGAAAGGCATTTAGGACTCAAGTTTTTCCCATAGTATATATTTTTTTTCTTGTGCTACCATGATTTTAGTTTTCTGTCTTATAACTTCTGACTGTCAAGAACAAGGAGAATAGATATAGCAGTGTTTGTTACATCTGTGAAAGGCTTTATTGGACAAAAAGTTTGTAGTTCAGAAGGGATTTTAGCGTGAGGAGTGCTGAAATTCATTTCCGTGTAACCATGAATCATTGTGAGAAAGGGACCTTTATTCTCCTGAAACTTATAGTGAGCTACCACTGAGACACACGAAAAATTATTCAGACCTCATATCTTATTAAACTGAACTACTTTTGTTGCTCCTTGATTTTTAGAGCAGCTAGTTCTGTAAAAGTTGTAGGTAGTTGTGTTCCCAGAATAATAAAAGTATCCAGAATGCACAGCCATAAAACATCATTGTCCTCTTGTCAGGGATAAAACCAGATAAAGAGTCAGACAAAAGTCAAACCAAGTGTGTGGCATCCTGTTTGCTAGACTTGTGCTTCATCAGGCTGCAAGAAGGGGGATTCCAAAGATGGGAAAGATTAGATGCAGGGGATGTTCCTGTCCTATAAACAGAATCTCAGCCTGCAAATGACCATTTAAAAAGAAGTAGGGCGTGCTGTGATAGAACAAGGGGTAATGGTTTTAAACTAAAAGAGGGTAGATTCAGATTAGCTATAAGGAACAAATTTTTTACAATGATGGTGGTGAAACACTGGAACAGGTTGCCCAGAGAGGCGGTAGATGCCCCGCCCCTGGAAACATTCAAGGTCAGGTTGGACGGGGCTCTGAGCAACCTGATCTAGTTGAAGATGTCGCTGCTCATTGCAGGGGGGTTGGACTAGATGACCTTTAAAGGTCCCTTCCAACCCGAACTATTCTATGATTCTAATAGGAAAAGGGATCAGACCCAGACTGCCATTGACAAGTCTCCAGCTGAGTATGCAATTGCATTAGCATATGGAGTCAGACTGATGTACACATCACACACAATGTGTACATGTAAGTATATATTCAAAGCCTTCCTCTCACGGTCTGGCAAGTTTCTTGAAGCCCTTCTTTCTCATTAGCTTCATTAAAGAGTAAGTAGTAAGGGTGATCCATGCAAAACAGGATCCCTGAGGCCGAAGCTCTCTGAAGACTATATTCACTATTTGAAAACTGTTCTGTCAGAAAATTCCCAACTCATTCTAGTTTTAATGTTTCAATAATTATGATGGCTTGTTCAAAAACACAGCAATCTTTAGAAATAAATCCCTCTGCATATGAACTGTAATCTGCAATGTGAAACTATCCGTGATTTAGATTTTTTTAAATAAGCTGTTGTGCTGGTCATTTCAATTAAATCCACAGAAAATACATTAGATGTAATAATATAGCTCATGCAAAATAGCTGCACTAAGTGCGTTGAAATTCATGGGCTCTTATTATTTCAGTGAATGTATGATCAGATTTAGCGTTGATTCACTTATGAAGCTTACTTGAATGTAAACCTTCAGGCAGACATGTTTTCTCTTTAGTATTTGTAAGAGCTTGGCACTGTGGGACTTCTTATCCCAGAAAAAGTCATTGAGATCTACCATAATGTATGTCTTTGTTGCTAATATGACTAGTACTATTACCTGAATGTGTGTATTTTACCCTACAACATCCAGAGGCTCTTTATCCTTTTTTATCATCTAACTCTTATATTGAACCATGAGAGAAAGACAAGCCTTACAGCTTCGGTACTTGATAAGGACTTAAAAAAATGTATATTTAAATGCCAGGCATTGTTACAGGTTCTGTGAGTGAGGCTCAGCTAGGCCATTAACTGCCATGAGTTGGATTTTAAAAAATGGTAAGGCTTCAAAAAAGGTTTTTTACATTTAATGGAATTTTCATGTGAACTACAGTTTGTGAAAGGTATTACTTGCATTGATTTCAGTTTTGCAAATCCCATCAGGAAATATGTGCATCTCTAGGAACCAAAATACTTTTGCTTTTGGACACCACTTAATGCAGCACATAACCCTAGAAGCCACTGCTGTACCAGTTTAATTTGAGATCAGCCAATTTGGTTCAGACAGAAATGAATATGTCATTGGTGCTGTTTGCATGTGAACGTGCATCCGCACAGAGGTCCTTCCACAAAAATCTGAAAACAACTGCTTATTAATGTAACCGTGTGAGGTTTTCATTAGAAGTGTTCATGCAAAATGTAGGTCAAGCTCTGCTTTCAGGCACACCACTGTCATTTTGGAGATTGAAAGGAATGGAATTATTTCAGTGGTATGAGAAAAGACTGTATAGCATATATTTCCTGATCTATTGTCATCATGTATTATTGAAATGAAGGAAGGTGTTGCTCCTATAACTTTCCTCAGCACAACAAGAAGACAATTCTGATTGTCTTTTCAGTCTGGTGCTGTCCCTGAAAGCAGGGTCAGCTTCTTACAAATTTTGAAGCATTGTCAGTCTTTTCTTAAAGAGTAGATTGGGCTATCCCTCATCTTATGGTAATTTTGGCAGTCTTCTATAGAATTATACAGATACTTTGCAAGGTGGTGGAGAGTTACAGTCCACGCTTCCAGAATACATTTGTCACATTTCTCACCTAACATTGCTTTAAGTGAGAGCACAGTTTATTTGTGATCTCTGAGGAGAAAGTATCTAATGGAAAAACTTTGTAAGCTGAAAGACATTAAAAAATGTTCAACAAAAATAGTGACTGCACACCAGTTTATTATAGCTCTGCTTTTCTGCCAAGGACCAAGTTACCCAAGGGCACTTAATAAAAACAGATGATCTGAAGCTGACATTGCAGACAGACTTACTACCTTATCTCCAGGTTAATGTATTGGCTAGTGCTTAAAATCATGCCTGACAACAATGTCAGTGAATCCTCTGCCAAGGCAATAAACAGGTTTTAGTTCAGTATCTTTTCCAGTATAACAACATGATTACTGAGCGATTGCCTACACAGTTTAGCAAACCACACAGAATTGTAAAATAAAATTCTTGTCTT
>WAAD01034079.1:0-35045 GCA_013389945.1 Fregata magnificens | reverse complement strand
AGGTCTTTTCCAACCCAATGATTCTATGATTCTAACATTGAATATTTAACGTTACAAATGAAGTAGGGTACTTAGTCAGACCTTGTTATAAAGCTTGTTTTTTCTCAGTTTCTCGCTGCATATCTGGCAAGAAAATAATCATCTAGATTCAAACACTTCACGTATGCTTCCATGGAAGGGAGCTTTGAAAGAAGAGTTGCAAAATCTGAGATGTAAAATCCTAGATAAATACAATTGCTGAAATTCGTCTTTTCTGTTGGGAATGGATAGGGTGCTTTAAGAGTTTGGGTTGAGAAAACAACACCCCATTGTGAAGTCTTACCAGAAAATGAAGGGTTAATCTTCTTTTCCCCTTCTAAGGAAAAAATAATTCCAGCCTAAAGAACCAGTTTTTAATTCTGTGTCAATCAGAGATTTCTTACAGAAAACAAAGATTGAAGATTTCTTGTACACACACTGGAGAAACTGGTATCATCTGGAGGACAGTAAATGAAATATATTTATCTGCCTTTCAGCCCTTTGGGCTATGATTTTTCCTTACCATCAAACTGTAATTCTCAAATGGTTTAAGAATATAAAATAGTTAAGAGTGTGATTCAGGAAAATATTTAAGTACCTGTATGCATCTTATTGAAAACAGATGATTTCAAGGATATGCTTTTCTGAATAGGGATAGTTTTATACCTGTGCTTGGACACAGTTCTGAATTAAGGCCTCAGGCTCATTTACATAGGACATTCAACTTAATTAGTCCAAATTCACTTAAAGTATAAATTGAAAATGGATTAAGCTTTATACAAAGCTGAATTAAGACTACTTTAATTTTGAAAAGTCTTTACAGGGTTAAATGCACTTTAACTAATCTGCTTTAAATTAAGCCTTTAGTTAATTTGGATTAATTTTCCTGAATGTCTTTGTGAAGACCAGCTCAGAGTTAGGATCCAGTCCTGCAAATACTCACAGAAATACTTCATATTAAAGGAATTATTCCCATGCTTAGAGTTAAGAATGTGCGTAATGTTAGGTATGCAGTAAGGTCAACACATGCTTTAAGAGCAGTGCACATCCCTGCAGCACGCAGTAACTTGAGACCAATTCAGATGTCTGATTATGAATGAGTTTTCACCATGATTGGCCAGTTTGGCTAGTATCAGCAAAGAATATATAGTCAGATTGCTTGCTTTCTTTACCCTTTGAACACATGTACAAATACTTGGGGGACACAGCCCGTTTGGTATTATCACCAACCTCATTCAAACTAGACCTGGAAAGCTATACTAGAATATTTGCTGTATGTTAATTTTATATTTCCTTCTGATGTTCTGATGTTTGTGATAATAGAACATTTCGTTTTCACATCCTTACTAGTGATGAGTTTATTTAGAATACTTAAAAAACCCCAACCTTGTGCCCATGCTCTTGATATGATTGATATATTCTTGGCCTGTTTAATTAGTTGGATGGAAAGTCAAATACAAAGTGTTTCTATTGAAAATGTCCCAACAGAAGGATTCCCGTGAATAATTCTTGGTCCACAGTTTGTCAGTGAGGAGCTGACGTCAAAGAATTTGCTGCTGGTTAGTTTTGCTTTGAACATCAACAGGACATTTTCATGCTTAGGCTTAAAAGGGATATAAGTTCTGCAGTCAAGTGTCCTAGGCAAATAATTGTTTCCTAATTCCAACAGGTGACATAGGAGTCCAGTAGATTAATTTGTTTGCTGGAATGGGGGGAAGCTTCCCTTTCCCTCCTTCAGGAACAGTAGAGAGGATGAGGACTCATTCTTTGTGCCCATCTGAAGAGCCCCGTGCCTTGGAAAGGGAGAATGTGTACCTGTTCTCAGCAATGCATCTCTCTGACTTTCAGGTTTGGGCTCGTCAATGTTCTCCACATGTTCCTCACATATGCTGGGAAAGTGGGAAGCTCATAGCCGTCTTTAGGAAATCATCTCCCCTGCTCTCCAGGTGGCAGAGAGCTGCTGCATTAACCTCAAGGCAAGAAAGTTTGCCATCCCGTGCTTTTGGCTGCTCTTGATCTTTGTGGCAAAGTGGACTCCAGCTCTCTTGCTTGAGGCCTCACAGCCTTGCAGGGCACATGCTGCAAAGCAGTTAGTGCCTGCAAATAGAGATGGAGAGGGAGCTTTGGGAAGGACCTGGCAGGGCAGGGAAGGAGAGAGCCCCAGCGCCTCCGGGCAGTGAGCTCTGGCAGGGTGGCGAGCTCTGTGCCAAACTGGGAAAGGTGCACGCTGCATAGCCACTGGACTCACTGGGTTTGTCTTTGCTGCCTCTTGAAAGGGACCCTGTGCAGGCGTACATGGTCAGATTTACCTTTTAGCGCTGAGGGTGAAGCTGGAAGCATAGCCTCCAGTGGGGTGGGAGGGTGCCCTGCAGTACTGTATCTCCAGGCATTGGAAGCCTGGTATCCCGGTGCACACACCCGAAGAAGCTGCCTTTGGGCTGCCTGCAGCACTCTGCACATCTTCTGAGGTTTGCCTGTGAAGCAGCCGCACATGGGGAGAGCTGGAGGCTGGGAGAGCACGCCGTGCTCGTGGCTGCACTTGAGGGCAGCCACCAACAGCTACAGTCCTACAGTCCCCAGGGAAGGGAGCGGGGCAGGTCAGGCCTTGCAGGCTGATGGCTGTGGTTTCCTGCAGGTTCTGGCAGTCATGCTGTCTCAGTTTGTATTCGGCTTATGGGTTTTAGGTTGTCCTCACAATGAAAAGGCTAGAAGCACAATTAAAAGCTAAACAGAGATGCCAGAGCACAGTTGCATAGGAACGATTTTCACAACTATGGGACTGCAGAATACGTATGTATATAACACTCATTATAGTGAAATGGTAGCTAGCTGTGGTCTAGTTAAGCTGTCTGGAATATTTCAAGTCCTGTTTTGGCTGATGAATGCGGTGCAACGCTGGCTCTCCAGCACTTGATGCACTTGATGTGCTCCACGGGAGGGACTCTCGCTGGAGGCTGCCATCCCTTTTGCCTGTTTGGTTAGTTCTTTGCTTTTCTGCCTGCAGTTTTAGTGACCTCAACACAGCATGGACAATACAGAGGTCATATGCAGAGAAACCCATGCAGGGCAGCCAGGAGCAAAGGGGAACAGGGAGAAGGAAAAGTCATTACCATCTCTTTGAGATGAAAGAGAGGAGGATCTGTGGTACCTCACTGTCTAGTGAGAAACAAGATTTGGCTCTAGTTGATCTTTGTTGTGTGGCTGCCAATGCTGCACCAACTGTAACGGGAAAGATCTTGCCTTCGCTCCTGCAACGAAGAGGCAGGCCTGCTCCTGATTCAGTGAAGCTTAGTATTTTCTCTCTGGGGTGAGGGGGGAATGAGGAGAGCAAAAGGCAGTTTAGTGCAGCATGTCTTATGTATGGCCTTACTATTGAGAGCCAGCATTGCCAGCACCTCCTTCTGTATCTGCTTACAGCTGCAGAGGCAAATGACCCCAAATATTACTTCTGACAGATTGCAAACCTACCCAAGTTTGCGTAAGGTTCATAATAATTTTATAGGCGGATATTGGCAGGAAAGGTATTATGGGATGTTTCAGTTTATGCTTTCTTGACAAAAACATACATATATTTGTATATATAGTTATGGTGCTGACTGATAAACAGCGTGCATTTTTTCAAAGTGAAAGTCTTCAGGCTACGTAACAAAATCTGAAGCTCTTCTTTGAGAGTCTGTATTGATAAGCCACTTAGTGTTGAAAAAATATGGAGTGATATCCCACTTACAAGTGATAGTAAGGAGATTATAATGTTTCCAAATTTCTAGAGCCCACCAAATTCCCACCCCACAACCTTGTAGGCCATATGTATTTAACTTGGCTTACTTAAATGGAATTACGCAAGGCTACAATTTGCTACATTACTTCCTTTAAAAAGCCTGAAATGCTCACACACACTTTTTTTTTTTCTCTCTAAGTGAGAAACAGTTTTACTCTTGTGGATTTTTAAGGCCTTTTATGAAATTGATGATATAGGAGGAAAGATTATTTTTATAAAGCCAGGGTCCCTTGTGTTGCTCTGGTTTTGATTACTCTGTATGCTTTGAGACAGACTTCATGGTGAGTGACTCGTTTAAATGCTACTTAGTTTTTAATATTTCATTTGTTGCCTTTAGAGAAAGTGAGATGTCCATCGGAACTACCATTAACATCCTTTACTGTGTTCCCAAAGGTTGCCTTCTATAAGAGAGATTATTGATTGTGACTCTTTGAAGGAGAATTGGCCAAAAATAATTCTTCTTGACAGGATTTCTTCTTGGGATAGCACCTGAGAGGGGGCAGTTTAACAAAAATAGCAAACACAGTTACAAACGAAACAGAATTTATTTCAATCTCATGAAGAAATTTTGTGGATTTCGCTGGTTATAATAATACATCACCTTGCTGTGCAAAGTCTGCTTCCCACTGCAGGGCCGTAGAGGAAAAGCTGCTTTTTTCATACCAGGAGCCTTTTACATCAGCAAACGGACAATATTACATTCCTTAAGAATTAGTGTTTCGGTGGGTTGATGCAGGGAACAGGGGAATTAGAATTCTGTCTCTAAGGACAAGGTAAACTTTTGTGAATCACAAATTGTGGTAGATTTGCAGAATTGGCCTATGAAGCAGAGGCACAACATTCAGAGCATTACATTCATTTTCATATGTCACTATTTGTCTGCACTGGAGATTGTCTTCAGGGATCTGTTCGATGTAGACAAGAGTTCTTCCTTCGAAAACACACACTAAAAATAGTGGCAGGTATGAAAGGGGGTTTTTTCTTCGAAGGACACAGAGGACTGCCAGAATGGTGAACAAAGCCAAATCCCTTCAGACAAAAGGAGACACAGCTTCCTAATTTCTTAATACGATGCGCATTTTTGAAACAGCAAAATCAGGAGACATTGTCGAATTAAAACCCTGACCTCTGGGTCTAAGAGGCGGCTGGTCCTGAGCTAGGTTAGCACGGTTATGATTTCCCTAGGCTTATAAATACTACCCCAGATCTTAACGTCCCTCCCTCTACCCTTTTCAAATATGCAATAGATGGTACAGGAAAAGTGCCGCAAGTCACAAGCTATTTTAAGCCTTTTGTGACACCCACAGGGAGGAAGAGAGGAGGAAATCCAGGCAAATGTGGAGGTGTAGTTTCCTCAAGTTCAGTTTATGTAGCGTCTTTGAGAATTAAACACTGCTGTGAAGAGAAGAACGGACAACTCAAAATATCAGTCCTGAGCCCTGGACAGGGTTCGGTCTCTGCATTTGACTCCACAGTCCTGTATATAGGTGAACTTGGGCACCACTGGAGCTGTGCTGCACGAACCACTGTTTTCCCAGAGCGGATCACAAAATGGTGGTAATAACAGTGGCAAACCATTGATTATAGGCTCTGAGCTTCAGAGTTTGCAAGGATTATCCGCCCAGTGCAAAAGACTCTGAGTGAAAAAGCTGTGCCGTGTGGGTTCCTCACATTTTACTTCCCATGCAGATTAGTTTCCAGGAGTTCCGTGAACAGTACAGAGAAATCCATAATTCAGAGAGCTTGAGAGATAAGATGTGTGGTATCTTCTTCATAAGCCAGTATTTATTACTGGGACTGTATACCATTAACTTAGTTTATTGCAGTCCTACCTATTGCAGGCTCTGCTAAAGCAGGTTTTTTGATTTAAAAGCATTTTTCTGGGCACGTGTGTTTTAGGTAAGAAACTGTCCAGTGAGCGTTGCTGAGTAGTTACCATAAAAATGAGTAATTCCCACAGATCTAGTAAGTGCAGAGATTTCCAAACCCAAGCCTGCAGACAGAGGTTTTTTAAGGTAAATGTGTGCCTCTCATTTGCATCGAGTTTGGTTAATGTTTACTCTCCCTTTGCATCTGAGCACAATGGGGGGAAGCAGATGCTGTGCATGTATCCGAGCTCTTTTTATTCTAGGCACACCAAAGAGAAAAAAAATCATTAATGTTATAAAGTATAGCTCACTTCCAGCAAAGGCTTCAGGATGCCACTGTGTCTTTGTTCTTGCTCAGGAAGTACTTGCTTCACCTGCCCTCGCATAATCCATTTTTAAGTTGTTTCATTAAATCTCGGATCTTATTTCTTTCTGATTCTTTGCTATTTCCCCCACTCATTCCTTCAGTAACTCACAGTGCTTTTCCTCCAAAGTCAGTTTGTTTATTTTGGGTAAATAACATTCAGCTATTCTGTCCCCAAAGCTCTGTCCCATTTAACCTTTTTTCTCTCCATGACAACTTCCTTCTTTTCAGCTTTAAATCACTCCCTGAATCCTGTGGCAAAGTCTGTTGCAAAGAGAAAAAGGAATAGTTTGTTCACCAAATCTGAGCTGGGGTGGGCAGGATGTCAGGGTTTTAAATTGTAGCAGCAGACTTCCTCCCAGCCTCATGGAAAGAGGTCAGAATAGCAAGCATTACAGTAGATTACTTAGGGAGGTGGGTCTTAAAGAGAGAATAAACAAACATGCCAGAAATGTTTGTAATTTTGCCTCCTGGTCCAAGTATAGATCTCTTGTGGTCTTCTTCTCAGCCCTGTTTTTTGTAAATCCGTAATTTATCCAGAAATCCTTCTCAACTTCTTCTCATCTGCTGTAACTTCTTTTTTCCTAGCTTTTCCCCAATAGCTTGTTGGCTGTTCAGTGTATGTTTGTGGCATAGCGACTGTATCTATATAGTCATATGGATTTATTGTTAGAAAGCCTTGTATAGGACTAATACTTGCGGTACGAGGCATTTATATCTGTGAGTAGTGAATCTTTGATTGATCAAGACAAGGGCAAGATATGTTGCAGAAAGAAGAAAGTCTTTCTTTTGTTGAAGATATTTCTGTTTTTTTATAAAATATTTGTGACTTTCCATCACTGGCAATAAAATTCTAATCTACTTGTCTGTTAAAAAAGCATTTTAAAAAGACCAAATTAACAAAATCCTTTTTTACCTTCCACTAACAGAACCAATCCCTCCCTTTACATATACTTTTCTTGAAATTGAGTTATTGGTTCAACATTTCTCATATTCTGGAGTCTTCCCCTAAAGCTACTTCAGAGTGTTTATGATTAAAATAATACTAGAATTACACTGAAGTATCAGAGGAGCAAGTAGTGAATATTTTATACGCATATGTGCAATTTTTAAATTGTTATGTGTACATTATATGACAATATTGTATGACAATATGCTATGACGATGCATTATATTGTATACAATTGTTAAATGTATTATATTTTGCTATGTTATTTTATTACATTTACAGAAGATTTGTGTAAAGATGATAATACCTATTTGATCCTTGGATTTTCATCCTCTTTCTGCATCTTATATTGTGCAAACCCTACTTGTCCCTGTTGCCATTTATACTTGGTATAAATATAATCCTTACTTCACTGAAAATAAGAATTTTTGCTCAATTTTATTCAGATGTGTAAAATCTGTTTTCACTTGGACTCAGGATGGAAACTGAACTGAAATTAATTTCTCAGTGGGACGGACTGTCCTAAAATATTTCAATTTGAAGTGTTTAATTTCAAAAACTCCTCTCAAAAAGTTTGGATATTCCTGGTCTGAAATGCTTGGTTTGCACTTGGTGAAGGAAGAGCACCCATTGCCACTTACTTCACTGTGACATTAACCTCAGTCTGGCAAGCTGTGGTGCCCCATGGGACATATGTCAGGTATCAGATGCTCAAATTGTCTGTTAACCGCTTGGCTCTTGGCGGGACAGTCTGTACCTCCTTGCAGTGCCTCGGTCTCTGATGCAGTGCAGAATCAACGTCACATCTCACGTTACCGTGTGGAAGGTGTAGCCTGGCCAACCTGTAACAGTTTGATGTGTGGTGGCCTGGCTGGGTCAGGGAACCACTGTAGGTTAAAAATTACTATTTTTTTGTTGCATCGGTTATTTTTAACTCATACCAGTTCTTCAGTCTGGTTCACAGCATGGCCCTGTGAGCAGCCATTCTAACACAGTCAAGACGTAGAATGGTGTAGGAGCAAGCAGCAAGGTGCAGGGGCTGCCTGCGTTGGCACTGAGGCTGAAGGAAATAGTCATCCAACTGTGGCAAGGGTTTCCTTTCCTCCCTGACTGTGCTGCCAGCCATGAGGGAACTGGGTCAAATGGATGATTTAATAGGCAGTCTTCTGCTAAGCTTATGCCTAAAACCATGCCCAGGTGCCAAGAGTAAGACCTGACACTGCACTGGCAGGGTAAGTTCCCAGCAGGTTGTTTGTATAATATGTAGCGGGATGGAGGGAGGTTAACTTGAACTTGAACAAAGGCTAGAGTAAGTTCTAAAAGATGACAAAAAATAAATAAATTACAACTTCTGTGTCCTACCTAATCCCATGCCATGTCTTGACTGGACCTAGGAGCTAAGAGAGGTGGTGGTGGTGGTCTTTGCTTAATCACATTTTTATATTCTTGACACCTTGCAAAATACATTCCCTCTCACCAAGTAAGAGAGTGTGCTGTGCCAGGCACAGAAAAGTGTACATATATTTTCAGCAAGCTTCCTGATCCTGTGGTAGGTGTGATGAGATCAGTGTTTCCTTGAGGTCTGTGTAGTGAACTCAGTGCATGAGAACAATGCAAGCCATTTCTGAACAATTGGCAGAGGATGGTATTTCTCTCATCTTGCTTTCCTTTGCTTCTCAGTGTTGGCTGACGCCTGTGGAGCTGAGATGATCATCCCACAGGAGCAGGAGGAACTGGAAATAGAGGCTGTGCTCCTAGTCCTTGTCTGTGTTCTTGCTGAAGGGTGGGAAGCAGAGAAAGGGAAAAGCCTCCCACAGAAGCAGGAATAAGGAATTGCCTTAGAAAAGCCAACTCCCTGGCGCCTGGAAGTTTAGCAAATATTGGGTTTTGTACCTTGAGGCCAGCAATGTTTAAAATCCTTTTCTTACCCTGAGGCCAAAGAAGTTTGTGCTTTGATTTAAGCATTCATTCTGGTCTGAATTTAAGCCACCACAAACTATCACACAAGTATGGCTCTCGAAAATGCTCATTGTGTATCCACCCTCTGCCTTCTATTTTATCACAAGCAATGAAGGAGTGAAAGTTAATAATGGATCAGCTATAGAGCTGACCCAGAGGGCTCTGAGTGTCCGGTAAAGGGCTTTTGCCCAGCATGTTTCTCTAAGGCTTGGAAAGCCTGCTTCACTGTGCAGCAGTCAAGAAGCAGCATAGAAAAGCTCCATAGGGAGCCTCCTCCAGACCTTCACAGCCAAGGCAGATTGCTATAAAGAGAAGCCTTTGGGAAGAGGAAGTCTTTTCCAGCCAAATGGATCCCATCAAATAGTAACGTGTTTGGCCATTCCACTGAGTCCCCCTGCAAACCTGAAAAGCAAGAAGATCAGTTTCTCACGCACAGTCCATCTGCCTTTCTGAGGAGCTCTAGAGCAATGAATATGGGCTGCAGCCTGTGAGATGCTCTGGGGTTTATTGACCTTAAAGAAATCCCATTGACTTCAGCTGTGATGTCAAGTGAGTGCTGTATTCTCAAAACCCTTTGCAAATGTTCCTCTGCATTTCTAAGATGGTAGCCTTGTCTAATGGTTATAATAATTCCCATGTGTCAAAACTGAAGTGTTTTATAGGTCATCTAGCACCAGCAACTATGTGACTGAGTCTCCTCCCGTATCACAGCATGCCCATTTGTAAAAAGCTTCATATTTACATCACAGCATGGTTTTCAGGACTGATAAAATGTCTGCAAGCAGTACAGAATCTCTAAAATGAAAAATTGCGCTTTTCTTGATTAAGCTGTGTATCAACAATTATTCCAGTTCTTTACAAAAAAAAAAGCTATCACTTCTGTACCACAGTTGTCAAAGCTTCAATATAAAGGCAAGGCCGAAAGAGTTTATCTCTCCTTCCATGGTGAATGGAGTAACACAGATGTTACTATACGTCTGGCATTTGGTCTAGCCACAGTCAGATTGCCATCTAATTTTGAGAAGAGCAGATTTAGTTTTGTGAGATGGAGTGCTCTCTGGCAGATACCATATTCCCTATGGTATTGACTGTTATTGACTACTTGTTCACAAGCTGCACTTCAAGCATGATACACAATTAGGTTTTTTTCATAAGTGTTTAGGAGACTATCGGAGGAGGAAAGAGTTGTTTCATTGGAAGAACTTTGCCCAAAAGTGCCCAAATCTTTCTCTCCCCCTCCCCTGAAATTACTGATTTAACTTTTTAGTTTAAATTAGTATTTGACTGGATGTGGTCATTCTTTGCCCTCGTCAGAACTGAAAAGTTGCATACAAGTAACTATGTATGTCAGTTGTGAGGGTGACTTTTCACCAGTGTTGTCATATCTGTAAAAAATACCATTGTAGATGTAGTTATATGTAAATAATAAGTGGCATAGTTGTTCCTTGTCCCCTAAGGGAACATCTCTACCAGAACAAACGACATCTGAATACCAACACAACTGTATCTCCAGTAAGGAGAATTTACTGCTTTGCAGGTCTCTTACATTAACTGGGGGAAACTGGGAAGCGAGGGGAAGCATTGTGCAGTGATGAAGCCTTTCGCCATTACAAGACTGAGATTAAGCACTACACCGGGTAGTATTGATGTTGTATCCCTTTTAAGCCCATGCAACTGGTAAATCACAGCTGGTCTTATACCACTTGAAAGTAAGCACAGATAAACCCTTAAATTGTTTTTAAAACGATTCATAGTAATAAATTTTTTAATCTAAGTGATTGCTGGCTTAAATTAAATGGATACCAGCCATTCTCAAATTGGATTTGGAAGTGCCTGTACTGGATAGAAAAGCCAACATTTGGCTTTTTTAGACCACTGACAAAGATTTGTTTGGGAACCACAGTAAGACATGATGCTTTTAAAAAACAGACAAATACAGATGTAGGATGTAGCACCAACCATCCAAAGCATTCAGGCTAAGCACTGAAGCAACTGGATAAACTGAGAAGCTATTTCTGAGCATATAGACCAGCTGTAGGCGTGTTGCTGTCTGTGTGGATTTGGAGACTGCTGACTTAGCCAAGAGAGAAGAAAACACTGTTCTTTGGAGTCAGCTCACCAGGAACTGAAGAAAATGGGAAGGCACAGATTACACCACCTTACTTTGCCAGTGCCAGTTTTCAGTCTTTATATACATGCTTTATGAACTGTCATTTTGCAGATTTCTCTAGTTCTCTGTGCCTGTAGTCATACTTTTCTTTTATGGTGTATGGTTCTGCTTCTCTTCTTTTCTTCTTGCTGTCCTGTAGCAATTCTAATGTGTGCTGGTCCCATGATTTGGAGGTTACATCTGCTGCCTGTGAAACTTGGGGATCACAGGATCTGTCCTATACTGAAAGATGAATTTGGAAGGTAACTGGCCAACAGATTGATTGTTAAACAGTGTTCAAAAGCTACACACACCATTTTAGGTCAATGTTAAAATAGTCAAGTACTGATTGCTGTGGCTTTCCATAGCCTCAGTCACTTATTTTAGTGCAATTCAGAGGCATTACCCAGTCTTCTAATGCCAATAACCCAGAGGTTCTGAATGTAAAGACGTCACTGCAGTCTCAGATACCAGCAAATATTACATTTATAGCATGTGTCTCAGCAGTTTCCTTTCTTCCCTACAATTATTTGAAGGCTCTAAGCCAACTCCAACACCCACAGTGAACTGATTTAAATCAAGATTTAAATCACCAAGCAGGAAATCTTGGTTTAAATAATAGATTTTATCTCTTTTTGCAGTTGTAAGAAGTTATGCTAGGTTTTTTTTGAAAGAAAAGTTAGCTTTCCTGGGTTAACATTAGAATACCTTGATTTATAACAAGAGATAGTACTCAGTGAGGTCTTTCTTCTTGTTAACCAAAAGTATTTTTCTATGCACATTTATTATGATGATAAATTAAGAATCACTTTAGCAGATTCTTAATTTTGTCATATTTTTAATTGGAAAATGAAGGATGGTTCATTTATTTACAGATTTTTTTTCTTGTTTTTATGAATCTATGTTTGAACAAAAACTAGAATTCAATCAAAATTTCCCAAAATAGCCTAATACTCTCTCTGTTACTTAAATAAACTACCTTAAGTAATAAGAAAATAAAAAAACAGACATGCTTCTTTAAGTTTAAAAGTAACTAACTGGTTTGTTGCTATTAATAATTAAGTTATCAGTCACTGAAGTAAGTCATAGCCAAGAAATTGCAGAACTCATTGCGCACATTTTTATTCATAGATTGGAGAATGAAAAACAAGTTCTCCCCTTTTTTTTTAACTTCTCTGTGGTTTCTCAACTTGAAATGAACTTGTTGAATGGAACTAACTGAATAAAATGAAGTGATTAAGTACTTTGTATGTGCAAAGAGGCTACTGCTTCCAAATTTGGTTTTCTACTTCAGCAAATGTTTGTCCCAGGGAACCCACCTAGTTCATCTGACCAGAACTTCAGCAGTATCAATATGTTGCTGAATGTTATTTTAATAAATGATATCATTTTAGGCCTTGATATGAATTGCTTTAATTTCACATTTACTTTAAATGAGTGTAATTTTTAAGTGTTTATTTCATGTAATGTTGTTTAGTTTTTAAGTGATTGGGGTTTTTGTCCACTATGTCAACTACCAGGGAGGGTAGAAAAGGCAGTGGCTTGTGTTCTGCATAGCCCCACTAATTTAACTCAAGTTATGCAGGTTCTGAACTGGCACAAAGCTTGTGCTCTGAAAAACAGCAATCTGCATTAAAATGACCTGGAAACCTCATTCTCCAGAAGGAGGAGGGTATTTTGAGCTCCAGCACTTGCATGGGAAGGGAACCAGACACAACTGCTCTGAGAGATTTTCGACCTAAGGTTTTTGCTGTTCCAGGGTGGTNGGGGGGGGGGGGGGGTGTGCAGAAACTGCTCTGCTCTGAATGAACACTACGTGCAGCAGGCTACCGTGTGATCCATAGCATTACATGCCCTATAGGAGCAGTTGTCTTCCAGATAGTATTACCTAGCGTGGCATGTATTCTGCGTCATGCAGCAGGGAAGATGCTATGCATCTCTTCTACTACCATTGGGGCTTTAGAGTGGGAAGATGTCCCCATCTCCTTGCTCTTTCTGAGACTCCAAACGTGGAACGCATACACAGCACCTCCAAAAAGGAGAAACACAAACTAATTCTAAGGGCTCTCTTCTGGAAAGCTTGTTTGTTGCACTTCTGATGAGGTGGGCTCTGTGTCCTTGCCCAGCTCTTAGAGCACTGACCATTGCACTCCTTGTGGCTCATAAGCTTATCTTTCAAAACCGAAGATTTTACTCCTTTGCTATCTGTGTTTTTTGGACAGACAAGCACTTTTTCAGCAAAGATCTAGAGAAATATTTCTTGATTGGAAGCTGCAGCACATGAATACAGCTGAGCACAACATGCCACTAGTATCCCCTGGCCTGGCCAGGAATTCCCTGGCCTGAGAAATATCCATCTTCGGCAGGAGCAGCATCTAGCATTGCCCCTGCTCAAGACGTATTTTTCCTCTATATAACAGTATAAAGAAGGGGATGGAGGTCATGGCGGCAAATAACAGTTGAGGCATAGGGCATTTCCCAGGGAATTAATGGCTGGCTGGGGTTAATGGCCCTCCAGTTTGCTTTGGGCCATCAACTCTCCCAGCTACTCATTAATCCCTAGGAAATGCCCTGTGACTCAGTTGTTACTGCTTAAGCGGGTGGTATGAATCAACAATATTCTTCATCTGCTCGAGGTATTTAAGACAAGAATGGAAGGTAATAAATGCACTTTTGTTATTAAAATCTGCTGTATTTGCATCCAGAAAGCTTTAGTTCTCCCTCTTAACATTGATCAAATGTACTGAAAAAGGATTCCTCATCAGTAAAGTGATGTCAGAGGCTAGCAGGATACAGACGAAACGGCTCACCTCTTCACTCCAAGGTCTTTTCGCTTTAGCTTTTCCACCCCCAGGAGCCCATTTGCAGGTTGTTTTATACATTCACCTGAGTGGATTTTAGAATATGGACAGTTCTCCACGTTAACTAGTAGGAAGTCACTTAGCAGGTAGCTGAGTATTATGTTCTAGACAGGGGTTGCCAAGCAAGAGTCCCACTTGCACCATCTGTCTGCTTTGCTGTTGGACGGGCCCGGAAGTATTACAACATTAGCAGAAAACTCCTTTGGGACAAGTTAAAAGGAAGATGAGGAGTGATGTGCCTCTCTGAACAAGTGTCTTTGCTGCAAGAAAGGAAACGATCTGAACAGATATAATCAAGACTCTGAGTTGTTTGTAGAGCAGGTAATATATAGGTAGAAGAAAAGGACATGATACATCTTCATGGGGAAAAACACTTTATATTTTGGCTCTTCATCTGTTGTTTATTTATCACAATTTTGAGTTGTGCATTGCAGGTGATAGACACAACACACCCTGAGCTCCACTGTAAAATGCAGTCCCTTCTGCCTGAGGTAAGCTGAATTCAAAACCTTATATGTGCATATTCTAATTTTGGCATGCACAGATTCTTCATATAACTTACCATGATATGAAATTCCATAACGTTGCTATGGAAGAGCTCTGATTTTATACTAGCCACACACACTGCAAAAATCAAATTTTTTTTCACCATCGCTCTTATTTATGAGGAGATAGGTTCTAGCTGGATCTGTACCCATCATTGTGTGGATGGGTCCTAATAAGTTCTGTGGGTTTGTTCAGAGACTGCTTATTTTGTCTTAGGTGTGGCGTCTGCAGGCATCCCCCTCGCCCCTGAGCTGAATAGCAGTACACCTCAAAGGAACAGAACAGCAGAGCTGACTCACTCCCAGACCAGAGACTGACTGGCTTGATCTGAATGCATATCAAAAAGAATTCAGAGGAGGCTAGTTACGCACAGACGGATGCTGGGAAAAGTGTTCGCAGACATGCTCTGAACCACCTCCAAAGTCCCATGCTGGGGTAGAAGACTGAGTGATGCAGATACCTGCTAATTAAGAGCAAAAAGCAGACGCCAGGTCTACCTCCTTTTGAAAAGGATTTGGAAAACTTGTTCTTTCTTGTTCCCAGCACACTGGGAATGGTTGCCCAGTGTTGTTCTCTCCAGGCCAATTCCTTGCCTGTCTGAGCAGACAATCCTCACATCAAATCCTTTTTTTTTTTCAGTTTGTAGGCTGATCTAGGCGAAGAGCATGGCTCACCGTCTTTTTTGGCAGATGTTCCAAACCAGGCTCTGACAGCCTGGGTCTCGCTCACTGTTGGGTGCTGTATATTGCAGATATAGATCCTAAGACAAAGTGTTCCCTGTTCAGTGCCTCGTGCCGCTTCTGTGGAGGGGCTGCAGGCCGTCGGGCCTCCGGGAATGCTATTCTTCAGGAGCTGCCTGCACATTTTTACCTGCATCATGATCAAGTCTTCCACCTCCGCCAGCCCAATGCATTTAAAAACACTCTTGTGGGTTTCAAAAGCCTCACATGATTTCTCTGATACTGCTACAGCCTACAGCAGATGAGGGAGCTGGGAAAGGAGGAAAGTGAAGCCAGAGAAGTTACGTATGCAGGAAGGAAGCTGAATTCTCCTGAAAGAGATATTGGACATATATCTTATGAGAATTTGTCTCAGATACCAGCAGCTTTGATTTAAGTCCATGGTCCCCCAAACTGAGGTAGACAGACTATTGCTGTTTATGAGGCCCTGCACGACCACATCCCTGTTGTCACGTTTTTACATAGAGTGTTCATAAAAAGCAATGTCTGGTGGACTCTAAGAAAATCAGAAATTTGGTACTGGTCTGTAGTCAAAATTTTCTACAAGCACAGGAATATGCTATCCATCACCCTGGTAGGAGTCCAGTAGTACCTTGTTTAATTTTTTGATACCACACTTTCACAGTGGGCCCATACGCAGAGGAGATCATCTTGTTGTAAAGGAAAACTTTTCATTTTAAAAACAAAACCCAAAACAACCAGCACTAATATCCCCAGCAATTTCCACATGCTCAATGGTGGACTCACCCTGAGTTTTGTGAAGTTAGCTGTTGTGCTGGCAACATGGGCAATGATCCTCTGAAGAACCTCCTGATGGTTGCCTTTGTATCTCACATAGATTCAATGGCAAAACCCACATCAACAGAGAAATGCTTTCTTTTTCTGTATTTCACTATGCGTTTTAGTAACTGTCTAAGAAGTAACAACTCCTCTTTACCTTTTTCTTTTGAGGTTTGCACCTCTTGCTCTGTTGCTGTCATCTTCCCCTTGTAAATGCACCAGGCTCTTACAAATCTCCGTGGTTTTGGAAAGGAAGAATATTCTTTGCATGCTACCCTAATAAGCCTAGGTGAGCTTCTTGCTCTGCCTATACCACAGGAGAATCCTTAGGGGCAAATGCGTGGC
Source organism: Fregata magnificens (assembly GCA_013389945.1). Classification (NCBI taxonomy): domain Eukaryota; kingdom Metazoa; phylum Chordata; class Aves; order Suliformes; family Fregatidae; genus Fregata; species Fregata magnificens. The sequence goes on along the minus strand of WAAD01034079.1, from coordinate 18,688 downwards.
TGTGATACAGGCCAGAACTTGACCTGTAAATAGGGAAGGAGCTGGAGCACTCGATGGCCAGCAAAGTGACAGCTCCAAGTTGTTTCCTTGGTCCCTGCCTCTTGCAAGGCAGCACGGATACCTGTGATTTTGGGGACCCAGGATGTAAGGAAAGAGGCTGGGATCTGTAACTGGCTCCATTGGGCGTTTGGCAAGGTCCCCTGCTGGCTCCTTGGGACAGGCAATAGTAAGCAATGATGGATGCTCCCTTTCTGTCAAAACCGTCATCTCTTCATGAGGTGCAGGTAAAAGTAGAGCAGTATTGTTTTCCCAAGCCTATTGCTCTGGCTAGGGACATCTTCTTGCTCCAGACCCTGTGTCCATGTATAGAGGATTTCATGATGGCATATGGTGTATTGAGTAAATATCAAATCCACAGCCTCTCTGCTGGCACAGTGGGCTCTTCCAGTCCACCTTATATTTTTCTGCAATATGGCTTCAGTAGTTAAAAATGTGTGGTGTATGTGTTTTGAGGAGGCAATTCCAGTGCAAATCATAGAAGAAAGGCACTGCCTGTTAGCAGTTCACTGAGTTTACCGCTTTTCACCTCTGCTCCCTTATATAAACAGCAAAGCTTTAGCTTTTCTTTCATATCAGAACATAAGAGTACTTTCATTTTTTTTAAATAAATTATTTAAAATTTCTCTGCAGTCAGCATTTTCACTAACTTAATAGAATACCATTTTCTCTCTGCGAGTCTCAAATCAAAAGCTGTTCCTTTGCCCTGTACTCCTGAGCTCTAAGTTTTAAATGAAAATGAACGTATTGAATTCGAAGGACTGTGGAGCTGAATTTTACTACAAGGCTTAGACCAACACATATGTGATTTTAATATCTGGAAATGCGTGGGTTTATTTTATCAGTTACGTAACGGTATGTTATTAGCTATTCCATTTCTGTGTTAGACTGGGATACATTTATGAAATTCCTTAAGATGACCTGGAAAAAAAATATAATGGACCAAAATGTAACGGCTGGTGCCATAAACAGCAAATTAGCGCACAGATCTGAATTTGAGAGTTTAAAAACAACCATGCTATTTAGAGATACATTGAGTGAATATTAATGTTGCGTTAAAAACGTGTGCGTATTGCCCCGACTTTGCTGTCGGGCTCACAACATCCTCCAAATATGCACTCTCAGATTGCAGCTGTAACTACATTTTCAGCAGATAGTCTTTCATGTGAAAAAAAAAAGTAAGTCAAGGAGACAGATTTGGGTTTCTGTTTATTTAAAAAAAGCTACAAAAATATGTTTCTATAGAAGCCATATGAATTTCATTCCTACACGGTCCCCTCCCAAGCATCGCCTGGGCTATAGACAAAGGGCCGTGTTGCTTAGCAACCCCCCTAAAGATCATCAACACAGCCTTGGTATTAATATTTATCCCCCCCTTAAAAAAAGCCTTACTCTGAAATTTGAAATGGGATCTGTCCTCCCTCTCTTTTGTGCAGTTAAAGTAATACTGCTCACTTTTTCCAATTAACGTTACTGGCTAAACCAACCAATTTCTGCCAGGCAGGCCAAATCCAGCTCTTGGGTAACCGACTGAAATAAAAATTACATCGGGGATGAATTTCTGTAGCCCAGTGTGTCTTCTGCTATCGGTGTTTTGTAGTTTCTCCTTCCTTTAGATAACCTAAATCCATGTTTTCCATCTTCTCAGCCTTTTTTTCTGAGTGAGTCCTCTCCCTCCGTGCCTGTATTGAGGGGCTCCCTCCTGGCTGCACCTTCCTCGCTGCCTCCAGCAGCTCTGGCTTTCTCGGTGGGACACTGGGCGGGTAGCAGGGGTTCCCCGGCGGCCACCGAGGGCACCCGGGCACCAGGGCAGGTGCTGAACAAACCGGGGTGAAAAAAATCCAGTAAACAAGACTAAAAGCTCAACTATCTATGCTATGACCAGCCAAGACCCAGTTGTTACTTGACAAAATACTTCTCTACACCAGCAAGAGCCCTTTGCATTACATGAGTCCCCTTTACAGCCCATTTTTGAGAATTTCAGTGGAATGTAATTAGCACATAGGCCGAAAACAGGAGTGAATGAAAACGTCTCTGGAGGGAGCAAAGCAAATTATTCAATGCCGTGGAAGTATTCTGGTTCCGCTCTGGCTTTCTGTTTGTGTCAAATGGCCGTGAGATCCAGGGATATTCACTTTGCTGCCCTTCAGCCTTCCTAGAGAAGTACCATCACAGGATGCAGAAATACAGATGCGAGTCTACCAGGCAGCATATACTCCTGTCATTGTATCAAAACACCATGGTTATGTTGGGACTTGGTGTGAAAAAGAGGAGCAGAATGAAGTCAGCTGGAGCTACTACGCACTACACACTGCTGAAAAAAGGACATTTACAGAAATGCCTAAATATGGGCTTGGTGCTTGAAGTTTTGGTCCCATTTGCTTTCTTCAAAATCTTGGCCACAAAATGTGATGCTCGGCAAGGCCCAGATTCTCTGGAGTAAGCTGGGGTGTATGAGACTGCCTGCCAAAGCCACTGAAGGATGAGAAAAGAACTGTGATTCTGGAAGAAATTTCTTTACAAAATTATTTTCCTTTGGAGGTGGAGGGCAAATTATTTGAAGGTCAGGAGCAGACGTGTATGGAAAGCTAATTGCAAATGTGACAAAAGGAGAGAGGCGCGGGGTCCTTCAAACAGAAGCAGCAACTCTGTGAACAGCAGGCGATATTGACTTCAGTCTCCAACAGTGTCTTAATACTATGTATATTCTTCTTTCTTTTTCCTTAACTTCTCCCCCTTCCCTCATGCTGAGCAGTAGTAAGAACTGTTTGCTAGCATCAGTGAGACAGGAGTTCATGAACGCTTATGTTTGTTAGGCTAAACCAGAATGGGGAGAACATCGTGCAGATGCCTCGCAGCCGGTTCCCATCTAGCCCTTCCTATCTGTGAATACGGAGCACATCTCAGGCCCTCACTTCCCCTGGGAGGTTACACCAAGGTCTGTCACGTAGACTTTTCTCTGCAGGGTTATTCTTTAGAACAGCGTAAATTCCACCCGGCCAGATCCTCAGCTGGAGCCAGTCAATACATCCATTGCTTTCATCATCTAGACTGCTTGTAACAGCTGGGAATGATCAGTTCTTTATATCTAAAAACTTTCTTTCTTAGAAGTCCTGAAATCTGGAAGCTTCTTACTTTTGATTGGCTTAGCCTCCATTCTAAAGAAAATCAGCTTTCAGCCTCTATAAATTGGACCTCCTTTTGATTCCACTCATTTTTCACTGATTTTGCCCTTGTGAATCTCCTTTAGGATTACTCCTGACTTATATTGATATAAAAACAAGAAGGTACAGGATCAGTAAGTGCATTTAGAGCCAAAATGTGTGTAGCAATTTAGGTGCAAATACATCTCGGCACAGTGGGTACAAACACAGGAAAGGACAGAAGGGGGACGGGGCAGACGTGAGCAAGCTGCAGCAGCTATGCAAGGGGCTATGCAGTTTAGAAAACTGTAGAAGCACCGCAACACTCACATCTCCTCTTTTGCCAGTTGTCGATGACATAGCCTTACCTTTGCTAGCTCTCACATCGCTCAGGCTGTAAGCAGACACCATCTTTTGGATCCAGTTGTGGCAGTGAGCAAGTACTCTTTAGCACCTTGCTGATAGACTTTAAATCCCTTCTTGACTGGTCTGGCAGGAAAACAGCTTGCATAAACTGCCCCTGTTTTACTTTAGGCAAAATAAGTAGGCAGCTCAGCCTATTTATGCCTGACCTTTCCTGCTGTGGGATAGAAAGTGTACACATGGGCTACTCCTTCAGCACATCTGGAAAGACCACACTCTGGTGGGGAGGCAGACCTGAGGGTAAGGATGCCTCCCAGAGACGTTACTACACGCAGAAGAGACTGGCTGGTTGTTGCTGTAGACACTGTGTTAATGCTGCCTTTATACCCAAACAGCTATAGCATCTTGAGAAGTTGCAGAACAGCACTTCCAAGGGTAACTAGTGTAATTGGTTTTGTCCTGCTAAGTTTACCTCTTTAAACGGCGCCTTAGGAGAGCTGTTGCTTTTCATTTTCTTCCTCCCTCTTTTTTTTTTTTTTGTCAGGAGCTAGTGCTGCTGTTCATCCTAATCTCCTGAACAGATTCTCATCTTCTCTGTGACAGCAGCTCCTTTTCTGTCCTGGGCATTTACTTTTGAAGTCTTTTAATTTAATTTAATGCTGGTGAGAAACAGGAGGAATAGCTGTGTGATCCTGCTTTTAATCCCAAAGGCTGGATCTAGCCTGGGCAGGGAAAGTGCAAATTTCCTTGCTTTTCCTTGGTCTCTCTCAGAAGCACACCTGAGGCAGTACTGAACTTGTTTGCTCTTCTGGAAGCCCAACTGGGAGAGTGTGTTTTCCAGTAAGGTCCATGCTATGCCTGCTGCCACACTGACTTCATTCAGAGGCCACCAGGCAGTCAGGATAGCTGGCTGCTGACTCCGTTGGGCTTGAGCCAGGAACCAAGGAAGAGATCCTATTTGTCCACTACATGCTGCTCATTTTCACCTCATCTGGTTTCCAAAGGGCTGAAAGGTTTCGTGTTTGCAAACCTTTCCACATTACCATGATCTCCCTTCCTCAGCATTCCCACATCCTGCTGGTTTTGAGTTAGCCACTATCCTCAGCTTTTCTTTTCTTTGGTTTTGAGCTTTTAAAATCACTTCTGTAAAGTCGAGGGAGGGGGTTTTGTCCCAAAGAAACAACAATACTTAACATGTGTGAAATGCTTTTCACCTTTCAAGCAAACTCAGTTAACGAATTAATCCTTGCAGTATCCCTGGGGGGACAGTAAACGTTATCTCACTTTTACACATGGGGAAACTAAGGCAGAAAGGTGGAATGAATTGCTCAAGGCCAGTGAAAGATTTAGTGCTGCAGTCAGGTTTATAAACACAGGAATTTTCTGCCTCCTGGTTCTGCATGCAGGCAATTAGACCAAGTCTCCAATGGATAAAATAGGCTACAAGGCATGACCTTCCCCTTGAAGCAACAGCATTGTTCTGGGGTCGGTCTCTCTGAGGCTGAGGCTCAGAGCTAGGTAGAGGTGAGATAGGGGCAAGCACTGTCCTGGTTTGAGCCCCGGTCCCTTTCTAACTGCTCCATCACTCCCCCAAAGATAAAACGAGCTGCATAACATGTACAGCAAGCAGAGCTGAAGAATGCAGCAAGAGCTGAAAGGAGTTTTGCGGCAGCTGTGGCAAATCAGGGGATGTCGTTTGGAAGCAGTGTGGAAGACATGAGTGCTGCATCTCCTGCAAATGAGTCTCCATACGATGGAGGTATGATGTGCTATGCCTGTCATCCAGGGGATTAAATAAGAATATTCCTCTGCCTATCTTATGGCTTTTCCATCTCGGGAGAGGGTGTAAGGAACTTTTCTGATAAATATTTTGTGCTGATGCTGTGCTCATTCTGCTGAAAGCAGTTGCACTTGTTCCAGAATTACACTGAGCGAGCGAGCGAGCAGCCTTATCACGGTGCTAGACAAGGAGCAAGGATACCAGATTCTGGTATCAGTGACAACAGTGCAAAGAGAGAAGCTACTTCAGAGGAGCTTCTCGAGCTTTCTGCTGCTGTATCTGAGCACTGGACTGGCCGAAAATGTCTGTCTCTGGACCAACTGAGAGAAGAAAATTAGAGTGTCTGTGCAGCACACAGCAAGGAAACTTTGCTATGTCATCAGCCAGCACTGTCAAAGGCACTGCTCTAGGGAAGCTTGCACCAGCACTTCAGTCTTGCTATTAATAATGAGCATTCCTGCTTTTTCTGAGAAGGAGGATAGGTGACTGAGGAATTAACACTGCCCCTCCAAACTTGCCAAACTTTTCTTCTAGTTAGGGGGTCCACGTTTTAAAACAAAACAAAAAGAGCACCAAAAATATGGCAAGTGAGTGCCAATAATTTTTATTTCTGCACTGAAGCAAATTGTGCCAAGCATTTTGTGAGAGAAGGACAAGAGAGGACAATCCATCAGCACAGAGTACATCAACGTATTAAAAAAATGCAAGTAGTGGGGAAAGCTTTTCATTTGAATGATATCAGTGCCCACAAGCACGACAATAATTAAAGGTCTGCCAGCATGGCTATTATACATTCTGGTGTAGTGCATTTAATATCTCCGCTGCTTCAAATCACATCAGCCTGATGGCTGGCAAGCATGTTTCCACTCTGGATGCAAATCAAACTCTTACACACCGTTCTGAAGCCTCACTTTAAGGGTAGGACTTTTTTGCATCAGGACAGGACAGGCTGTCCTTTGTCCTTGCCGTTCTGTGATGCTGGTACACTTCTGCTGCCCAAGAAAGAGGAGAATAAATTGTTCTTCTTAGGGTTAGACTGAAGTGACATTGCACCCTACTTCAGAGCAATTTTTCCAGTTCTCAAAACTTTCCTTCTCCCCTGGCAGGTGTATGTTGTGTGAACTGGGTGGGATGCTCCTTCCCTTTTGGGTTGTAATGAGAGTAAGTGAAGGGATGTAGTCCCTCCCTCCTCTCCAGCCCCAGGCTGGTGGCTGACGGGACATATTGGGCTACATTGCATTCAGCTTGCTGTTGGTGGGCTTATTGCTAGCCTGCAGCCATCTGTGATGGGGCGGGTGGGCAACCAAGTGTTTTTTCTTCGTCTTCTGGTGCTTCCATGCTGCGCTATTCCTGCAGCACCACAGGACCTCCTCAGGAAGCGCAGCCTGGAGCAGCGCTGGCACGGAACCAAGGTGGATGGAAACAGGTGATCACTTTTGCAAATAGTAATTTACAACATTCCCAAAAACAAGCCAACAACTTATTTTATTTTCATTTCAGGGGGGAGGAAAAGAAAAAAAAGAGGCTAACAAGCGATGTGACTAGCATCACCATGAATACTCCGCTTACATGTCTCCTGCTCGCCTTCACTTGGCCTGCTTTCCCTTTCAGCCCATAACCTCAGGAGGGCAGGAGCTGTCTCTCACTGGGTGTTTATGCAGATCTGAGCACAATGGGGCCTTGACCCTCCCTGGGTCCTCCTGATGCTACTGCAGTACAGCTGATGAGGAGGTTTTAGACCGAGATGGCTGCTAGCTTCAACTCATAAGAGATTGAAAGTGCCCTGGAGGTCAGGGGGGAGGTTACACATCCTGCGACCTTGGGAACATTAAGGAGTCGAACAATTAGCTGGCTGGAGGTCGGCAGGGAGAGTGCTGGATCTGAAGCCACCAAGCAAAAATGCGACCTTGTTAGAGTTAAAAAGTGGAGAGTTCAAGGGGGTACAGGAAGGAGAGTGGGAGGTCAAATGAAGGGTATAGATACATAGATACAAAGGTTAAAAAAAACCCTGATGGCAGTTTTCTTTGCCAGTTTAGCATCTCCTGTTGTACCAGCTCAGTCTCTTGGAAATCACATTTGAGTAGTTTTCCCCCCCCTTAAGAGACATGGTAAACGATGGTGCATGCGCTTCTAGACCATTGCAAATGCAAGGTAAAGTATAAAAGCATTTCAAGGGAATGTTTCACTGTGTATTCGCAGTGGACCAGGAGAGGATGCATGACAGGTTCATATCGCATCAGCTGCAAGGCAGGAACCCCCTCTTTTAGTCGTCAAATATTTCTTATGCTGTGCTAATTTGATCCCTCAGGGCAGCTTTGTTTTGAGGGTGCTGTCATGTGTGGTTTCACTCCTCCCAGAGGAGGTGCGAGTTCATACTGCAGCCTTTCTTTCAGTGGGGTCATTAATAGAGCTCTGTCTGTCTGCCCCTTTGCATACATATTTTGGAGGCTGATTAACTTTAAAGCCTTTCGTACCCTGTCAAAGTGTTCAAAAGTTATTAGGAACAGGTGTCTACCTTGCCAATTTAGTGTGCTGGAGGTGTTCTTGGTGTAAATTCTCCTTGCGTCCCTACTTGGAGTCTTGCAGTTGCACTCAAGCACCCATCTGCTCACAGCAGTGACCAGCTCAGGGCCGTTGCCCACCTGTTGGACCCAAGGTTGGAGTCATGCACTGACGTGCCACCCAGGGTGCTCCACTTGCAGAGTAGACAGGATGTCTTCCAGCTGTTAGTACTCTGAACTTGTGTGGTGCATCGCACCACAGGCTGCACTGGTACAGACTTCATGGCTGGTAAAGATGTGATGTGGACGTGTGGTTTTGGAACCATAATGGGAGGCAGCAAAATGAACTAGAGTCCTTCCCGCTTAGCATGACTCCAGTTGGTTATGTCAATGTGCCCACAAAGCATTTGAAATCAGGTAAGCTTTGTCTCCAGAAGGCACAAAACTAAAAACGACACCAGCCCCGGTCAAGAGCTGTTGGCTAGATTTGGTTGTTAGCTATAATGGATAGCTTGAAACAGCATCAGTTTTAGCAACTATGTTGTTAATTTTAATAAGAGTTTTGGTTTATGCTGATCCCCTTAATGATTAGTTTAAATATTGCTGTCTGCTATTAATTGGTGACTGTGCCGTCTGCCTGGCTACATCCTGCCAATGCAGAGTGTGTGACGTGGCGCTGGCTCTCCGCAGGACACCCTGCCAAACGCAGCCTGAGTGTAGGCAGGCTTTTACAAAGAGCTGCCGTCTGAAAGGAAACCAGATCAAACACACTTTCATTTGCGTTGTGCCCCTCACCCACAGGATCCTGCTACCCAAACCTGGGCAGCGTTTGCAGTTGTCACTCTTCTCTGGTGTCATATCGCGCTGGCCCAGGCTCATACTTCCTACTCCTTTCCATTCCTTACTTGTATCCAGCATGCTGGGAGCTACCTGCTGGTTTTTGTACATTGGAGATGCCCTGAGCCTGTTTTCCATGAGGCCTGCTCCTTTTCCACAGCATCCAGCTCTCATCACGCAGGCTCTGATGGAAGCTCCTTTTCCCCTGCGCTGCCCATTGGCCGCAGGAGCACACCAGCTTGCTAGCTAATATCTGGGGAAAGCCGAGTGTGAAACTTGATTTGGGGAAATGCGTCCAAAGCCAGTGTCTGGATCAGAGCACCTGGAAGAGGCTGTCTAGTAAAAAACTTCAAGCATAGGGAATAAGCTGGAGGCAAAGTTGGCCTAACAGCAGCTAGATGATGCTAACTGGAAATATGGCAAATCCTACTCTATCTGCCCTCTTGTAAGGGTTTTGACAAGATGCTACCACATAACCTTGGTTGCTTTAGCTGTGTGGGCATCCAAATGGTTTTGGAGACAGTACCATGTTCCTTCATCCTGCCAAACGTGCCACTGCTCTGCAGCCACTCTGTAATGAGACCTTTTTCTGCCAGTCCTCTGAGGTCAGAGTGATCTCATTAGCTCACCAGTGGGCAGTGTCCTCAAGAACTGCAGGGGGCAAACACAGGGTAAGTTGTGAAGTAAACACCAGGTCCTGTCATTGCCTGACACCTTCCTGAGGCATCCCATGCCAGTGTTCATGGGCAGTTCAGCGCTGTCCTGGCCGGGCAAGCTCTGCACGGGGGAGAGGAAACACATAGTATACTCTTACGTTTGGCAAAGCCTGAGCCCACAGGGATGACACGGACATGCTCCATCAGTGTCCCTCGCTATCTCAGCCACATCACTTAGGTCCTCTGGGCCAACAGAAGTGTCGGTGACCTCCAAAACCTCCCTCAGCACAGGGTTTATCGCTGCGGGCTCAGTCAGGGTGCTACGGAGCCTCTGGTTCAGGCTGTGTGTGGGAAGCAGTGGGCGGGGTGAGGAGGAACTGGAGCATAAGACAGATGGCATGGGAGGGGATTTATCCCAAAAGGAGGGATGTATTAGAGCAGCCTGAGAGGGGATCACAGCAGCAAGAGCAATAATGCAGCTTTTTTGCTACAGAATTAAAAAAGGGAGTTAGACTGACATGCAGATATCACTGCTGGCAGATATGGTTCCCAGGGAGTTTCCAGCAGCGCTATTAAAAAATAACAATTTTTATTATGTGCTTTGCGCTTTGGAACCATTCTGATTCTCACTGCTTGCTTGCTTGCTTTATTTTTGAAGGAACGCTGCTGCAAGAGTGGCACTTGGGCACCCGTCTTTTTAATGCATAAATTTACCCTCGTCTCCTTGTACCTGCAGGTTGCCAGTTGGGGGTGGACAGTACACTTTGGGGGTAACTTCCATGTCTTTCAGCATTTGGACATTGCATTTGCTTACACCCAGCATCAGAGACAGGCCGTTAGAGGAAATACTAGGGGTTGGGGAAGCTGGAAGATGCAGATTCTGCTGGTTCCTGGGTGGTATGGGGATTTTTATACTCCTTTTAGGCATAAAGTAGAACAATCCCCCAGGTCAGTCCCATCCCTGTCTGGTCTATCTCTCCCCACAGAACATCAAAGCTCCCCAGTCGCTTCCCATTCTCTGGGATAAAAGAGGTGACAGATTCACATGGACATCTTTGAAACAACACACCTTTGTCTTCCCAGTTCATTTTTACCCCTGGGGTTGCTGATACCCAAATTTGATGTTTAGGAGCAGCCGGATGTGAATGGAGCAATGTAACCAGAGGTTCTACTCTTGGGAAATGTTTGGGGAGCTGCAGAAGAGCAAATCTAAACCCCGGTAAATCTTACCTGAATACCAGCATCAAAATCATGTCAGGACACCACATTTGTGAATTACATGCTTGTGATCACAGAGTAACTTCCATTATTTTAAATGTAATGGTGAAGCCAAAGGGCAGCACAGCAGATGAATGGGAAATTGATCATCTTTTCTGGACAGATCCCACTGTTTTCCGAAATCTATGTGCATGGCCCAGATACTACAGTGATAAATGCTTTGGAGACATTTATACATTAGATAAGACTTGTGTTGTTTAGGGCCCAGTGGTTGAATTCTGGAGCTGTGCCTTTGGAGTTTATGACTTGCACAGAGTTTTCTGACCAGCACAGTTTATTCTTTTTTAAGGGATTTTGCTCCAACAAATAGCTCTAAATGCAAGCAGTCTTAAAAGTTCACAGATTAAGATTTTGTTGCACAGATTGTTTTTATTTCTTAAATTCTTTTTTTATTTCTAAAGGTCTCTAAATGAAAATTCAAATCAACTAAGATCACTTTCCTATGGGACCGGCATATTCAAATATTCGATACACAAGTTAAAGTACACAAGCATTGTCTTTAGATCAGCCTCTTGATGCCTAAACCTATATAATCTACATCTCTGTTTCATAGCAATGCTTGAAAAAACACCCCAGATTTGTTTTTTCACAGATTAGCAGCAAGCTTATACTGAAGTCCAGAACTTTGAAACATGCTCTTCAGGCCAACTTTCATCCAGCTTCACCCAAGATTAAAACAGTGTTTGCTACCTCCCTGAGGACATCTTGTACCTTTTCCCACACAGGGATGAAAAACCTTCCAGTCAGTGATGTGGCAGGCTTGGCAGAGGTAAAACAAGGCCCTCTCCAACCAACCCCAGGCTTCACTCTTTTATAAAAGGTCTGATATCCCCCTATGCCAGACTACCAAAAGAGGGAAGAGCCACCAGGTGAGCACTAGTCTTGCAAGGAGAGAAGCTGCTGCAGCTGTAGTTTTCCCCGAGCAAAGCATTCACACACCCCAGGCTGGCTTTGCTTTCTCATCGAGCTGATCAGTTCTGCTAATAGGTCTCGGCTCTGGATTTTAAGGCCTTGTTTCTGGGTCAACCCCCACCCCAATGGTAGCTTCATCTCTACTGGGAAGTGAGTGTCTTCCTTTTGCATTGGACTCTCCCCTAGGAAGTCAGCTCCCCTGGTTTTATAGCATCTTCTCCAACAGCAAAGATTTATCGGTTGGGTATTGCTGCTCTCCACATGCAGCGTGGCACAGGGGCTGCCGTGCTCCAGGTTCACCACGGTGCAGACCGCACTGCCAAAGGCATGCAGGGCGCTCGGTGTGAGCTGCACAGCGATTTCCAAGGACGCACATGTACTCCGGGTAGTGGTAAGGGAGAAACCACAGCACAAGACTGTGGTTCAAAAAATAGCAAACAAGATGTCTTTTCTTCGGTGACAAAAAGAGAAATAGCTGCCTGGCCAGCCTTGGACCAGAAACCAGAATCATATAGACAAATACATCCGGTCTTGAAAGAAGGGTGCTTTGGTTCAGAGGAGTGGCTGTCTTATTCTGTTCGTGAGAGACATACACCGTTTTGGGACCCACTTCCCAGCTAGAGATCGAGATGAACTGCCAAGACCCTTGGGGGAATACTTGTGCTAAAGCAATATAAAAGTCTAATCCTCCAATTCCTGACATTTTGTTGGATTATGGCACCATTACAGTGTAGATTAAAAAGCATTTGTTACCTTTATTGTTTATTTTATGGGCTAGATTAATGTCACTATGACAGTTATTTTGCCAAATTGAACCATCAGTTCAAAACTCCAAAACAGGCATGTGAAAAATGTCCAGTAGAGTATTTTCTATCTAAGATTAAGTTCTACCCTATCATCCAGGGTTAATTTAGGACCATTAATGATGCATGGGTTGGACATAAGTTTTCAGGCATGTATTATTTTATTACCTGATCACATAATTAAAATGTCACTTATCAAGGGACAAATTTTAATGAAGTTAAAAGCACCTTGATGACATATTATTATTTGACCTGCTATGTAAGAGGATTATTTCTTGCCTGTTGCTGATTGAGTTTCTTTGACAGCATGAAAATAACTGTTTTTCAATTAGCTTTTTCTTCAGAGAGGGGGCAAAGCCGTACACTACATCCTTCTTATTACCTCCAAGACCCTCTCTCGCCGAGGTACACTGAGAAGACCCTCTGTTTTTACACTTTGAGCTCATCAGCTTGTTCAGCTGCTAAAGAAAGGGTAAATGTTGTTAGTCTGTGACAAAATGTGTGAAAAGAGGGTCAGGAGGAGAAGCCTATAATTATAATGATATCTGCTGAAGGTCACTCAAATTGAGCTCGGTTCAGCTGGGACTGGAGGAACTGTCTCAGGAGACAACAGAAAAATGTAAATTTCAACAAAGTGACAGCTAGGAGGGTGACAAAATAAGCAACAACATGCTTCTGAAGTATGTAAATACCACTGGAAAGAGGTGAATCCAGAGCAGTGCAAGATGCTCTGGTGAAGGATAACGGAGAGGAACTAGAAAAGCACCGGTTTACTAGCAGGTGCTTCCTGCTGGTGCCACTGAGGCGGCCGATGAGTGGGGCTGGGTAGGAAGGGGTTTGCTGCTGCTCAGGTAGTCACAGACTGGATGGGTCATGGCCATTCCAGATTCTGAAGCCTAGCAATCAGTTTTATTCATGTACGTGCTCAAAGAGTTCATTGTGAGTTTACTTAAAAGAGAACCTGACATAATTCACGAAGGTTTCACCAGTGTTGATAATGTTCAGCCAGCTTGCTTGCTTGCAGCAGGAGCAGGCTGTGCTAGATGCTTTCTAGCATCTAGAAGCTAGATGGGGCAAGAAGGGATGGGGCAGTTACTTACAGCAATGTGCATTCCTACACTCCGTTCTTAGACTCATCGTGGCTGAGGTCACTCACAGCTTCTTCTGAAGATACTGGTAAGAATTCATTGGTTGTTGTGAAAGGAACCAAGACCAAAATATAATATGTTTTAGGGTGAAACAGGAACTGGGGAGTTAATTGTAAGGAGACAAAATGTAAGGCTAACTAGCAACAACAACAAAAAAATTCCCTCTGGAGAGTCCTGCTAAGTTTCAAGATGGTCTCTGAAGAGTAGAAGTTCTGTCATTTCGGACACTTAAAACATATACAACAAAGCACTAGTGGGACTTAAAAGGGAAAGATGCCGCAAGGGACGAAAGATGGAGTAGATTAGCTAATGCTCTCTTTTATCTCAGTTTATGATCTTGAAACTAGACAGACTGTATTACAGTTACATAGCCTCCAAATTACAAAGATGTACATTATACCAGTCTGGCCCACTTTAGAAAGGAATGAGTATAGCAACTTTGACCAGCCTTAAGGAAGATAAGGCATTAAACACTGCTACTGCTGCCTTCAGTCTCGTAGCAGTGGTGGGTTCTGCTTGATGCCACCATTGTACCCCAGACTGGATGTACATCCTTTCTAAGAGGTGCAGGGATAACCCTGGCATTTGCCCCAAGACCAATGGTTCCCAGAGTTTTATTTCTTTAGTAGATGGAGCATCACAGTGGGAGATCATGTAACAAAAGTCATTTGCAGTGCAGTAAGTACTTCTGTGTCTATCCGATACAGTGACAACAGCATAAATTCAGAAATTTTCTGTGTTTATTCTGGATCAGAATTCAGCCTGGGGGTGAGCACTACCTCAGTCTGACATATGCTGCAACTTGCGCGAAAAGCCCTGACCGCCGGATCCCCCAGCCCTTGGGACAATTCAGCCCCCGGGTCCCTGGGAAGGGGCTGTCAGGCCCCACTCCTCCCATCCTCCATGAAAGCATGGAGTCATGAGGCAGGCCCTGCAACAGTTTCTCACTGCCACGTAAAATGTACCCAGGATGATGGAGGAGCAGTGAGGAGCAGGAACACACTGCTGCAGGATGCTCTGAGCTCTGGTAACTCCAGGGATGCAGGCTGCGTTCAGCTCAAACCGGCTTATTGCTCCAACCCTGGAGTGCCAGGACACTCATCCCAGTGTAGCCCCTCGCCTGCTGCTGCCAGGCAGAATCACTGCAGCCTCCAAGATCAGCTGGCTCTCGGCCGCAGATATGAAATCCCTCTGCCTGGCTGCACACAAAGGTTTGGTGGGCTGCAGCCGGCCCCAAGCCAGGCTTCACCTCTGCTTACCAGCCCCACTTTGACCTCACCTAGACTAAGCTCAAGCTATTTTGCTTCTACATGTCTCCTCTGCTCACATAATCTGGCAAAATTTGGATGCTATGTTATCCACAGTAATACAAAATTTGATAAAAGACCTCTCCCTGTGTTCCAGTTCCTTTCAGAGCCCTGAGACCTATATTGCACAAAAAAAGCAAGGGCAGGGAACCACCTACAGCCACTTATTACACATTATGGATTACTTTCCATTGTGAAAAACACTCCCTTTTTCAAAAAGCCACCTTCCACCCCCTCCCTCACAGCTATTGATTCCATAGACCAAAACAATAATGTGCACCTTGCTGCAGTGAACTTATGAATGTCTAATTTTGAATGGGAAAATGTCACAGACCTCCACTCACAGGCAGGACTTTGAACTGAAATGTATATCCTGTCTCTTCATCCGTGGTTTCCTGCAGGGGTACATTTACTCCCTCCAAAATTCGCTATTAATTTAAGCATTGTTAATGATACCCAGCCTCTTGCTGGCAGAGAGAGGAGGATGCAATTGTCCATTTTGATTCCCAGGAGGTCCTTGAATGGCTGTGACAAGCACCAATAATAGGACTTAGATAAAAAGAGAAGTTGCTAACTTTGTGCCAATGAATCACAGTTATAATTTCCTTGAAAGATGAAAGGATTGTTAAACTGGCTGGGAATACAAAGCAACTCTCCTCAGATTGAACTGAATCATCTTCGCCCATTTCAACTGTATTGTTCCTTTTCTTATCTTCATATGAGAGAGCCCTAACGTTTCTTGCAAGTAGATTACTCTCAAACCCATGCCTTAAGTGACACAGATGCTGGTTTGTACGAGCTTTAGGTGCATTGAGAACCTGATCCTTGAACGTATTTAGATGCGTAAAGATGCAGAGATACCTAGTGACATTTTTCTCAAATGCCCAAGGTTACAAATCCTCCTGGACTATCATTTCCAATACGTGAAAATCAAACTGTCAGTAAGATTCTGACCACAGTTGCTCTCATAGTGGGCTGTACCATTTTATGAGAAAGTTTCTATAATATTATGTTCTTATTACACATTACTGGATAAGTCTGGATTTTGACCCATTTAAAATCCCAAGATTCCTATCAGAAAATAAACTCCCCCAAATTATAGGGCTTTACAATAGGACCGCTATATTTCTTTTAGAAGATTACCATAAAGGTTGATTCTGCTGAATATAAAGAACCTGTGTTTGTGGACAGGGACAAATTTCCCCTTAACAACTTCAACAATTCTTATTTTATAATGATTAGGAGCTTTTAACAGAGCATATTAAAAAGTAAGAGAAATTTTGGATTTGCTGCTACTTTCTATCTATTTTCAGCTTCAGACAAAGGCATTCTTGGCATGGCAGCTTTCAGCCATGCGGGATGTAGCACCAGAGGATGCTGACAGGGGAAATTGCCAGTGTAAGAAATTATCTTTCCCCAAGAAGAGGCAGCCAAGAAAAGAAGTTCGTGTTGTGGGCCTTTGCAATAGTAGAGCAAGAGAAGACTTGCACTGGGATGGAGAAATTAAATGAGATCTTAAAAGAAACAGGCTAAGGGCTTTTCTTCTTGGGATGCTGAGAAAAATTGTGGCCTCAGAATCAGGGACCTAAGAAATTGTCAGGCAAGAGCCTGGAAAAAAGCAGGAGAAAATGGGGTAAGAAGATGTCGATGCAGGAGAGTGATTTGTTTTAACTGTTGGGGAGGTAAAATGTGGGAGGTATTCCTGGGATAAGAAGCACTCAAAGTCAGAAAAATTCACTGCAATGTGAGATTGGAGCCTGTAATAGGTTTTGTGTTCCCATGAAAGACATGATCAGAGCAAACAGCTGTAACCTGTCTTACTTCACGGATAATTTCTTTGCATTGAATTGCTTATTTCACTATTTGAAGACACATTTTCTTTCACTGGTATTTGTATGGCGTTGTCACCATGTTAAAAAGTTACATGGATTTCCAAGAGAAGGCTGCACGTGCATGTGCATGCTCTGTTTATGGGTAGATACACATATCTGGATTAATTTTGTTATCATGCAGACTTAATTCAGAATACATCGGAAGAAGACATTATTCAACAACTAATAGATGTTATACCATCAACATATTCTAATGGGCTGATTAGCAATTTTATTGTATTCAATTTGCACCATGGCAATTCCGTGTCAGGTGGAAGAGCTATCAAAATGAAAAACTGCATTAAAATTAAAAACCAATAGTCCAACTTTCAGTCTGAATGAGCTTCCTGGTGGAATGATGAAGTGCAGTTATCCGTGAGTCTGCCCTGGATACCCGGTAAAAATGGGCTATGGAAATCCTTGGATAAAGGTGGACAAATTAGTTGTTTCTGCTATTTCACACACAAAATTAGTAAATACGTCACTGGGGTTTTAGGGTTTCTTTTTTTAATCCTCTCTGTTCCCTCATGAGAATAACACTGAAGAGTCATGACCCTGTGTATTTCTGTTTGGAGGACCTTCTGTCCTGCATTCAAAAACCACCTAGTTTGTCTACTGCTTTCTAAAATACAGGGATGGAAGCAAGAGCTTGTTGTCCTTTGCCTCTTGTTTTCACACCTATAAAGCAGCCACCTCTTCACTCACTGGCAAAAAAATATATGCTGAAAATACAGTCAAACTGTCCTTCCTCTTAGAGCATTAGTTCTTCTGTCACTGGGGAAGACGTTAGGATGTTTCATGTATCCTGCTCAGTCCTTCACAGAGCCTAGGCAAAGGCAAAGCTCCTGCCTGAAAGCCAGCTTGAGTCTTGAAAGGAATGAGTAAGACCACATTTATACACCCAAATGTGAAAGGGAAGCCTCTTCCCTCCTGAACATCTCCAGAGCCTCCGTGTTGTCGGTGGTCCTTACGGCACGGTGGCTTCTGTGGTGAGGCTGGCCTAAGGGGACGTCCCTGTCCCCGCGTCCTCGCAGCTTCCTTCCACCTTGTTTGCACCGACGCAACTGTTTGTGAAGCTGCACTTTGACATCTTGGGTCACTGCAATGATCCTGTTAAAAATAGCCCTCCCAAAGAAAGAAGTGAGAAGATGGATTTGCAGCAGGTGCAGATACTGCTGCCATCCCTGCCCTTCTCTCTCTCTGGTGGAGCATCTTGTCCCCTAGCAGAGGCAATGGCAAGTCTCTGCAGCTGCGGCATTGCCAGTCCCGGGTGCTAAGGCAAGCCAAAAATTGACAGCAGCTTAAATCAACGCTCGAGCTGTAAACTCAGAATGCGACTTTGCCATCAGCTTAGCTGAACTAATGACTAATGGACTAATGAAAGGGAGAGTGCCCACTTCTCCCAGCCATATGCTCCTGCCACCTCATCGCAGGGTGGGACAGGTTGTCTTGCTGACCTGGTGAAAAAAGATCTTTTTCTTTTTTTTGCCAAGTGAGCTTTCAGCTCCATCAGCATGCGGCTCCCACTCCTTGTGCAGCTGCAACGCTGGCAGGGGTGGCACTGGGAACATGCAGCCAAGCTGGAGGAAGGCAGGATCATCCGTTTGGGAGGGAATGTGATCTTAGAATCATAGAATCATAGAATAGTTTGGGTTGGAAGGATCCTTTAAAAGTCATCTAGTCCAACCACCCTGGAGTGAGCAGGGACACCTTTAACTAGATCAGGTTGCTCAGAGCCCCATCCAACCTGACCTTGAGTGTTTCTAGGGATGGGGCACCTACCACCTCTCCGAGCAACCCATTCCAGCGCTTCACCACCCTCATCGTAAAAAATTTCTTCCTTATATCCAGTCTAAATCTACCCTCTTTTAGTTTAAAACCATTACCCCTTGTCCTGTCACAACAGGCCTGGCTAAAAAGTCTGTCCCCATCTTTCCTATAGTCCCCCTTTAAGTACTGAAAGGCCGCAATAAGATCTTAGCAGAGCCTTCTCTTCCCCGGGCTGAACAACCCCAACTCTCTCAGCCTTTCT
>WAAD01034076.1:304921-332705 GCA_013389945.1 Fregata magnificens | reverse complement strand
CGCGGCTGCGGGGTGCCCGGTTGTGGGTGTTTGGCAGCCGCAGGGTGCCCCGTTTTGGGCAGGGGGGCTCTGGGTGGGTGGGTGACCAGGGAGACCCAGGTTGGGGTGTCTGGGTGGCCCCAGGATGCCCAATTTGGGGTGGCCACAAGGCTCCGGGGTGCCCAGCTCAGGGTGGCCCCAGTACGCCCAGTTCAGGTGGCCCTGAGCTGGGTGCTGGGAGAGGGGAGAGCTGCCCCGCGCGGGGGGGGCTGAGCCCATTTCCAACCCCCGCCCCCCGCCCCGTGCCGTGCCACCGCTCCTGGGGACCCCAGGGTGCAGAAGCGTCCCCGAGGCGGGGGCGAAGCGTTGGGTGAGCTTTATTGCTGATGCAGTGGCCGCAGTCGTACAAATCGCGAACGAGGCTTCATGCCGGGAAGGCGCCGGGGATTGGGCATCGCGCCACCCCAAAACCCGCTTTGGGGGCAGGCAGCGTCCCTGCCGGGCCCCCTGCCCACGGGTGGAGGTGTGGGCAGGGCTGCCGGTGGCACTGGCACCCCCTTGCTCTTGTCCCCCCCACCCAGGGGAGCCCGCCCTCTGGGTGAGCCCCGCTTTCCCTGGGGGAGGATTTGATTTCCGCGTGGGGGGCAGGTGGAGGGGGCAGGTGTCGCGTCAAGAAGGTGGTGGGTCAAGAAGAGGGGAAAAAAACCCTCACACCTAAATTGGGCCGAAAAGCCAAGATTCCAAAATGCTCCTGGATGGGTCGGGCTGCGGCATGGAGCATCCTGGGGGCTCCGGCGGTCCCCAGGCAAGGCCGCAGGGGTGTACGCGACGCCCCGAGCCCCCTGCTCCAGCCCTGACTCCATCTCCTGCCCCATCTCCTCGCCGCCTCCGTCCCTGCTCTCTACCCGGCCGCTCCCTTCTCCGAACCCCCCGGATTCCTCCCGACGTCGAGCCTGCACCCCGCGAACCGGCACCCCACTGCTGTGCCTGCGCCCCATAACTCTCCCGGCCACCCAGACGCCCCGTGGGGAGGCAAGCCGTGACGATGATCTGGCTGTCCCCTGCCCCTCCAAAAAGCAAGGCTGGGAGGGTACCTCCGCTCGCCCCAGGCTGGACCACCTCGGGGACCCTGCCGGCAAGCCAGGATGGAGGGTGCCAAGCCCCTTCGGCGCGCTCCGAAGGGAGTTTCCCACAAGGACCAGCTCCACAGACCCCTCCTCTATCCTCAGCATCTCCGAGCGGCCGGACAGAGCGGGGCACGGTGCTGGCAAAAGAAAGAGCTTGAAGGCTTCACAACCGTAAAAATAATAAATACGTCTTCCTCCTGCACTGCATCGAACGGCCGCGCTGGCCCTCCTCAGCCCGGCCCTTCCTCCGTCCATCCCAGAGAGATCGCTGCTCCTCGGCGTCGGTCACTGCAGGGTCCCAAAGGGCTTGTCATGGAAACAGTCACGAGAAAGACGAGTGTCCTGGGGTCTGCCACGCCGGGCTGTGGGGGGAAAGCCGTCCCGCTCCCTACTGCAGCAGCTTTGGTACCGCCACCTGCCAGAGAAGACACCCCGTTACTGGGGGGAACAGGGAGCAATGAAAGGGGATGCCGGAACGGCCCGGGGGCCCTATGCAGACCCGCCATGGTGGAGCTGGGCCCCTCTCTCTGTTGCTGCCGGGGATGCTCAGCGCTGCAGGGACATCTCTTCCTCTTGGCCAGGCTGGTTGTCCCCACGCTCCAGCTCGTGGGCAGCCCGGCCAGGGACACAACCCACCTGGGGCAAGTGAGATGTTTCAAGGCATCATGCTGGGACTAGCATTGGGGACGCAGCCTCTCCGGCCACCCAGGGGTGTGGGCTCAGCCATGCTGACGTGGCAGCAAGAGCTCGGTGAGCTGCTGCCCTTGGGGACCCGCTGCCTGCATGCTCTTGCCTGCACAGACACCGGTCCACGCAGGTGGTTGTGAGCCTCCCTCACTGCGGCTAAGCGCCGCTCCTTTTCTGCATGGGGAGGCCCTGGATTTCCATCCCCCAGGGTTATAGGTTAAAGCTGGCTTCTTCCATGTGTCCCAAACCCTGGAGCCAAACCTGACTGCTGGAATGAGGTGGATCTGCCCACCCCAGGGGCTCTGCCGAGGGACGGAGCTGCCCCTTTCATGCTCTTTGCCAAGGGATTGCTCTTCTCCTGTTGGATGCTCTGCCAAGGGATGGATCTGCTGACCCCATGTGCTCTGCAAGGGATGGTGCAAAAGGATGGATCTGCCCGCACCGTGTGCTCAGCAAAAGGATGGATCTGCCCCTGCCACGTGCTCTGCACAGGGCTTGCGACGACTGACGCCCCGCTCCATACCCTGCACCAGAGAAGGACAGCCCTCACCTCTCCACTACCCAAGTGACAACAGACGTGACCTCAGCTCTCAGCCCATAGACTAACCCTGCGGGTGCTGCCCAGAGGTGACCCCACCGCGGCCCTGCACTTGCCTTCTTGAGCTGTTTGAGGTTGCTGGAGCGGATGGCCGCCAGGAGCTGATCCCGCGAGTTCTTCTCCTGGACCGGCAGCACCCGGTCTCCCAACTTTCTCTGCGTGGCCGGCGAGAGCGAGTTCCTCAGGTTCTCATTGATCAGCGGTGGGGCGAGTGGAGGCGGAGGCGGGGGCGGCGCGGCAGGCACCCCCCCTTTCTTGGGAGAGCTTTTGGGGGAAGCCTTGGGGGATGGCTGCGGGGATGGCTTGGGGGACCCCTTCGGCAGGGCTCCGGGCTTGGGCACCTCCAGGAGGTCTTTCTTCTCCCCACGCTCCTGTGCCAGTTTCTGCTCCTGGAGGCGTTTCTGCCTCTGTTTGTCCATGTTTCGGCTCAGCAGGTTGGTGACTGTCATGCGTGGTCCCGCCAGCTCGAAGTGGTAGCCCAGCTTCAGAAGCGTGGTATTTTCCTTCAGGAGCTTGGCGATCTCCATCTCCGTCTTCCCCCCGCAGATGTGCCGCTGGTTGTGGAAACGCAGCTCCGTCAGCGTGTTGTTCTGCAGCAGCGCCCGGAAAATGGCCAGGATGCCCTTGCCCGTGATGTGGTTGGAGTCCAGGTTGATGCTCGTCAGCACCTTGTTGGACTTCAGCATGATGGCGATGGCGAAGGCCACGTGGTCGTCGGCACGGGTGTTGGCCAAGGCGAACAGCTTGACCACTGTGTTGAACTCCAGGGCCTCAGTGAAGCGCACCAGGGTCTCGTTGTTGATGCAGTCCGAGTTGTTCACGTTCACTTCGGTGACCTCCGCATCGTTGTTCTTCACCTTCTCGATGAGCTCATCGAAAATGCTGGAGGCTTCGTCATCCTTGGCCTGATCTGGGGAGCTGCCAGTGGTGGGCTTGGAGGGGCTGCTCTCGGTCGCTGCCTTGGCCTCCTGTTTTTCCTCCGCTGCCTTTTCTGCCTCTGGCTGGGATTTCTCCTTCTCATCTGCCTTTGATTTTTTCAAAGCTGAACTCTTTTCCTCTTCTTTTTTATCTTTTTCTTTCTTATCTTCTCCCTTTGTGTCTTTTTCTGCTTCTTTCTTTGACCCTGAACTCTTCTCTTCCTCCTTTTTGTCCTTCTCTGTGGCCTTCTTCAACGCAGAACCCTTTTCTTCCTCCTTTTTATCCTTCCCTGCATCCTTCTTTAGTGCTGAGCCTTTTTCTTCCTCCTTTTTATCCTTCCCCGCATCCTTCTTTAATGCTGAGCCCTTTTCTTCCTCCTTTTTATCCTTCCCCGCATCCTTCTTTAACGCTGAGCCCTTCTCTTCCTCCTTTTTATCCTTCCCTGTGTCCTTCTTCAATGCTGAGCCCTTCTCTTCCTCCTTCTTGTCCTTCCCCATCAGCTTTTTCTCCATGGCCTTCACTTTGTCGTTGATAGCCTTCTCCTCTTTGGTCTTGGTCTCAGCCTCAGCTTTAACTTTTGGGTCTGTTTTCTGAACACCTTCTTCCTTTTTAAAGTCTTTCCCCACTTTTGCATCTCGTTTCCGGGCCAGGTCTTTGGAAGGAGCTTCCTTTCCCTTTTCTTCTTCATTCTTGGCTCCCTTATTCTTCTCACTCGATCTGCTTTCCTAACAAGAGAAAAACACCAAGGCATTACGGAGACAGATCCCTCCGACCTCCAGACTCACCACCCCAGTTTCATCGTCACCAACTCTGCACCTCTGTCACACAGGGGCAGCCACCGGGCCCCGCGGGGCAGCACCGCAGCCAGGGAAGATGCGCGGGAGGATGCAGGACAGTCCGGTCTCAGGAAGGTCTTAGACTATGCCTGTGAGGGATGAGCTGCCCTAAACCAGACATTTATGATAGAAACCTGGTGAGAGCATCGTGTAGGGTCCCCAGGAGGCAATGGGGAGGTGCCGTGGGGGAGCACGAGGACAGCTAGCGCTCGTCTGTGCCGTGGCAGGAGACAGACCCATGGCCAGGACTCTTCAGGGAGGTAAGTGACCTGCCCCAAATCATGATGGTTTAGCCCTGAATACGGGCCAGAGTCTCCTCCATCTCACCTGAGTGATTTACCACCGCATGGTCACACACTGCAGCCCGCGGCTGGGCTTTGGAAGAGGAAAGTTTAACCCAGCCAATGCCCTGGGTTCAGGGCAGGGTTTAGCATCTGAGTGTCCTGAACGTAGGCAGACCCTGCAGCACCCAGGCGTGCTGAGGTCCTGCTGCAGCTCTCCAAGGCATCTCTGCTCTCCTTCTGCCGCCAGTCCCTTCCCAAAGGCCTCCAGAGGTCTGCGGGATGCTCTCCTTCATCCCCAGTGAACAGGCGATAACCTAATAAGCAGCAGGATGCATCTCCCTTAGCAGACTGCGCTGTTTGACCCCTTCCTACCATACCTCCTATGACTTATCCTCCTTTTAATCACCTTCTGTTATCCTCTTTTTATTCACCTTTTTAACCAGGGATGGATCTAGTGCCTATGCCTCTGTGAACGCCAGGTGCTTTCCCAGCTTTCCTAAATGGTTTCTAGCTGGATGCTCTGCAGCTTTGCCTAGCCTAGAGCCCAATACGCTTCCCGTGCTGGCCTGGACGCGTGTGCAAGCAGGGGAGCGTCCACAGCCGGTGACACGGGTGACACTGCTGATGAAGCAGTTGCACCCAGCCCTGGGCTCTCTGAAACGGGCCTCCTTTTAAGGTAAGTTTGGATTTTTGAGCTCCCTGAAGAAAATCAAGGAAATGGGGACACGGCATTTATTGCTTTGTAATGCATGATGTTTTCCCAGCACATCTTCCAGTGTCGAAAAGCATCATAGGAGGGAAGAGCTTAACTGGGGTTGTCTCGGGGAAGGATGCAGATTTTGCCGTGTGGGTTAAGCAAAGTGGTGTCACTGCAGCTGGCACCCCCTTCCCCTGCCCCTGGGATCTCCCCGTCTCTCTATGCCAAGAAGTCATGCAGCAGTGTCCTGGACTTCCTGAGTTTCTTCTTTTATCTCCAGGCCACCCAAGATGCCCGCTCATTCCTTAGTGGGCTGGCAAGCATCAGTGCTTTTGTTTTGTCTGCCTCCTTGTATATTCACTCTTCAAAAGCAACTTTTGTCTTTGCTTTTATGCTTATCACGATGCCACTGTTGTGTTCGCAGGACTTCGATATGCAGGAGGCGGTTAGCCTGGCTTTCAGCTCTCCAGCGTTGACCTTCAGGCAGCGACTACATCCTCCCTGCATGCAGAGGGATGCAACCCCAAGACTTGACAGCTATTTTCTTACAAACTGCCTCTGGCAGCAAAGGATTTTCTTCTTTCTCTTCATGCTTTAGGGCCATTTCGTCATTTGCCTCTTGTCAGTCAAACCCCCTTTTCATGTAATTTTTGGTACTTTTGTCAAGCACCTGACCCTCACCCTTGGCACAGCCTGTCCTGTGCATTGCTGCTGACCACAACCAGCACTGGCAGCTCCGGGACACAACAAATGCCTCGTTGCAGCCTTCACCCATGGCCGATGGGGCTGGGAAGAGTCTCCCATCAGCATCATTTCGACATGTTCTGCTTCTGCAACCAAAGCCTTTGATGGCAGCTCCATGCACGCAGCCTTCCAGCCTGTTGGTTTTCTTATGGCACTGGATTCACTTCCTCGTGTGCCCGGAGAGCTGCAGGCGCAGGACCAAGACTTTGTTACAGCAACGCAGTAAGAGCAGGGCACCGCGGCAGGATTCACCTCCCTGAACATCAGACAGGAGACACCTCCACTCTCAACAGAGATGAGCCAATGCTATGAACAGATAACTGAAGGCAGATGAACCCCTGACATTGGGACCAAGTTTGCTGTGCAGGGGAGGATCCTACTGTAAAGTCTGGGTATGGGTTTGGCAGTTTAAACCTCCTTCTCCCTGCTCCGCAGCCGGGGAGCACGCAGCTCCTGCCTCTTGCAGCTGGCCCGGCTCTTCCTGGGTGCCTGGCTTTGGCAGCATGGCTCGGCTCTGCATGCCACCCGGCACCATGGGGTTTCTGTCCAGAGATGAGCAGAGGGTGACGTGCTGAGACACTGCTAGCTGGGAGCCCAGCCGCAGAGTCATGGTTAGGTCAGGCTCAGATCCACAGCTGCAGGATTAATCTGGGCATCCTTAGCTTGACCATAGCGATGCTGGCGACCTGGCAGTGATGCTGGTTGCAGGAGGAAGAGGAAGCACCAAGGCGAGGGGGTGGCAGAGTGAATGTCATCCTTGCTGGGAGGACTTTAGGACTTTAGGGAAAAGAGGAAGAAAGATGCCTATGGGAGACGCATCTGTGATGCCTTTACGAGCTCCCTAGACCCTCCCAGGGCTAGGACAGCACCATGGCTTCACCCAGTGCCTTGAACCCCCAAATCGGAGTCCAGAGACCCTGGCCTGCAGTCAGGGCTGGCCTCCTCCTCCAGATGATGCCCCGACCACACTGAATCCCCCAGCCCAGGCCCCGGTGGTGTCCGTGCCGGGGCAGAGTGCGGCTCTGCCTTGCCAGTGCACGGCACTGCTGGCCCTCGGGGACTGCTTTTTTGTGGAAAGAACTGGCCTGGCTGTGAGCAGGGCAGCTGTGGAGACTGTTTGTACCTGGCGTATAAACAGATGCCATCTGGGACGAGAGAGCTGTTTATTTAGTTAAGAGATTTCTTGGCTCCCCTGCACGGACAGGCGACAGAAAGGCATATGCCAGAGCCCTGCAGAGCCCGTCCACGCAGCCCCTCGCTGCTGCAGACCCCAAGGACCAGGGATGGGGGTCCCAGAGGTGCCCTGATGCCAGCACCTCCCCATCCCAGGGGCTGCAGGGAGCAGGTGATGCCACCTCCTCTGGCACCGAGCCAGCGACCCTTCTCGCCAAGACATGCCCCGTTCCCAGGGCTGGGGTGGTGCAAGGATGCTCGGTGACATCCTGAAGCACCTCGGTGAAGGAAGAGCCACGTCTGCCCTGGCAGGAGGCTGGGCAGGAGGTGTGTGGGGGATGAGGACTCTGCTGCCTCGCTCTGTCCCCCCGCACCCATGCCCAACGGTGCCTTTCAAAGGTGTTTGGGGATGTCCCAGGGTGGAGGTTTCTTGCAGGTCCCCGCGAGAAGAGGCAATTGCCCCCTCAGGGCTCTGCAGCGTTTCCGTGTCCACAGGCTGAGTCAGAGCCACTCCTCGAGTCAGAGCCAGCAGCCTCATCTCCACACCAAGCTCTCCAAAAAGCCTTCTCCTTCCCAGCTCGAGCTCACAAAACTTGGCAGTGGGGAGCCTTGAGTCTCCCCTAAGCTCCCTGGGCCATCCAAGACCAACCAGAGCAAAGGCTTTGGCCGGGAATGAGCAGGTCTTGGAGAAAGGAAGGAAAACCCTGGAGAGAAGGACCTACAACATCTCCCATGCTCAGAGAACACAATGGATTTCTCCAAACGAGATGAAACTAGAGCAAAATAAGATGCATAGCAAATCCCTGCTTAGTAAAGCTGCTGGGAATGTCTTGTTATCACATCGTTAGTGCTGTTCTTATTAAAGTGTCCATCCACGGATGTGTTGCCACATATCCAGGTGTTGCGGTGTGGGGCAGGTCTGTGGAAGGAAGGCACTGGAGCCAGAGAGCAGGACGTGGGAAAGGAGCTGGGGGGAAAGGAGCCAGGGGAAAAGGAGCCAGCCGTGCCCCCGGGCAGGGGAAAAAGGGAAGGCAACGGATGTGCAGTGACCGGCTGCGGGTGTTACTGCCACTGCGGGCTGCGCTTGCAGGATCCCGTGCATCCAGCAAATTTGGGATGTGCTGGAAGGATTCTGTCAAAGAGCTGCAAGCTATTGCAGAAAGCACTGGCTGGTAGCAAGAGGTAAGAGGTGTTCAAGCTGTTCCATTTAACGCAGATGGGACAAAAGCTGCCTTGACCATGGGACCCCTGTCTCTGCTGGGGAAGGCCCTCTGCAAGCGCCTGGCTCCATCAGCAGCAGCAGAAGGAGAGGAATCAGGAGCAAAAACTTGCAGGCAAGAAATCAGATCTGTGTTTCTAAAACCAAGGCTCACTCTTACGCATCCGCCACTGCCCGCACAAGACTCTCCATCCCTTGGTGGAGATGGGGACATCTCTAAAGCCAGGTCAGAAGTTGCTTTTGGCCCTGCTCAAGGCCATGTATGTGCCTGGGAGGGAGCGTGCCTGCATCTTCTCCTGCCTTTGCCCCCATCCCCGGGCTCTCGGTGTGCTCCGCCACCCTGGCTCCACTGCGGGTGCAAGCCCCGGGTGGTGACACCAGCCCGAGCTCTGCTCACTGGTAACGGTGCAGAAGCGCTCACCTCCAGGCTGGAAATAAAGCATGTTGCTCCAGTTGGAGCTCAGTAGAGGAGCTGCGTGGCAGGATCATGCAGAAGAGGAGAGAGAAATGCATCCTTCCCCTTGGTCTTGAAACCCTGGCTGGCCCCGCAGCCACCAGTGCACCTTCTCCTGCAGCCCAGGCCACCAGCCAGGCTGTCTCCATCTGCAGCAGCCAGTGCCAGCCCTGTACCCTCTCCATTGCCATCTTGAGTCCTGCCTGCTCCCTCCTCTCTGCCGTGCTGACATATTTACCTTGGATACCTAGAAACCAATGCTGCTGCACACCCTCCTGTGCCATTCCCTCTGCTGCGAGCACGATTATTAGGGGAATATTTTTACACAGCGTGTCAGACCTTTAAAAATAAGCCTAATGAAAACAGCCTGGTACTTGGCTGATTAATCACCAGTGTTTTGATGAACTGAAATGCCTTCCCGTTTCCTCTAAATAGACTAAAATGAGTATTGCCATTGCTTGTTAGCATTTGTAACCCTCAAACCCACTCAGATGTTTCCTTAAAAGGCAAAGGAGACTGGGAACTTCTTGCCTGGAATCCGAGTGTTTGCAGCACCGCTCCCGACGCTGAGCAAGGGATGGGGCTTGGGATGGAGCAGCCGGCTGAGCCGGGTATGGGTGGGAGCAGAGCCGAGGGGCTGCCGAGATCTGCTGCGGGTGGTGGGGATGTGATGGTGGAGCGAGGTTCTCGCCTCCTGCCCTGAGAGCTCCACAGCTCATTTTGGGGTAGAAAATCGCTGCTTGGGTGGTAGGTATCAATCTGGCTGTTTGCTCAGCATGGGGATTGAGAGCCGGTCACCCCGCAGTGCCCACAGGCAGGTTTCTAAGTGAAAGGGGAACACGCTGGAGAGGAGAGGACAGGATGGGGTTACCCAGGGACTCGCAAAATCTGTACCCAAGCTGGAGGGAAGGGGCATTTTGTGGCCTGGCTGCTGCTGTAACGTCAGTCCCTGGCAGAGGGGACATATGGAAATGCATCTGTAGAAGAAATGTCTTGTCTTTGGAAGGGGCCAGCTTTCACCAGCCTGCAGTTATTTTCAGAGGCATGTCCTGGGAAGAGTCCCTCATGGCCCGGATCACCAGGCTGAACATACCGCCCCACCATGCCGGCCACGTGCTTGGCTCAGCTAAAGAACAACATGTAAGGATGGAAGCCTTGGGGGGCACGTGCCGCCGAGCCGCTCCGTGTGGGCTCCGGGGAGCCGTGCCCCATCTGGGTTCAGGGAAGGCTTGGCTGAAAGGTGGAAGCCAGAAGAGTCCAGGACGGTTCCTCCATGAGGATCACTGCTGGGGGCTCGTGGCATGCTGCGCCCCAGGAGGAAACGGGACTGTCAGCAGAAGACCTCAGGGCCAAACCTGCACCTGCAGTTCATGTGAAAATGGCTCCAGAAATAGTGAACTCAGCCTGCAGGCTTGACACTGAATCGGTCTCTAATGTCACCTGCAGGTCTGGTGGCCTCTGGAAGCCAACTGTGAGACATCACCCCCCAGCTGTGAGACGTCACCCCCCAGCTGATATGAGAGCATCAAGAGCACAAGGGGGGAAGCGTGAACCGGAATCAGGCCCACCCCAACCATCAGCACTGCTGGAAAATCCGGGGTTAGCTCCAACCTGGCTGATGGATCAGCCTGATCCTCGCTGTGGATGGCAATGGGGACACGGGCTTCACACACACCCGAACAGAGGGGCACGGTCCTCACCTGCGTGCAGCTATGGAGACGCCTGTTCTTGAGGGATCTAAGGGGAAAACATGGAGCAAAGCCAGAAGCAAGTGTCGGTGCCTTCAGAAACTGCCCACACGTGGAAATCATGCCTATTTAGCTAAGTCAGTTGAGCTGCATGTCCACTTGTAGGCACAAGTCTTGTGCGTACACTCTTGCAAGCACCAAGGGTTTATCGCCGCTTGTAACCAAACTGCCCTACACCAGTGCACAGCCCTCCTAAACCAAGGTGCAGACGTCTGCTGAAGCACAACTGGACCAGCTGAGCTTATTTGATCCAGGAATGGTTTCAGCCACATGGGGTAATTTCTACACGTGCACTGGAGCCCACCGGAGCCCATGAGTCTTCTCCTTGTGACTCACTGCCTCCCTCCTCTCCAGCAACTCTACCAGCAGAGCCGTTTCGGTGTGCTGGCACGTGGCTGGCACATGGCTGGCACGTGGCTTTTGCCACCAACAGAGACCCTCAACCCAGAGCCACGCTCCTTGCAAACCAACCAGAATCCCTCCAGAGCTGTAGGGCTGGGGGGTAAAGTACCAGGCCAAGAGACTCTCCCTTTCTCCCAGCCTCTGCTGGGATACTAAATTTCTCCTGCAGCCAACAGGATGTTTTCCAGTTCATCTCTTGGCAGGGCGTGGCTTAGGCAACAGGTACCCACCAGCAAAGCTCCATTGGTCCCATGCAAATCCTGAGTGACGGAGGGGCTTTTGGAGGTGGGAGAGCCGGGAAGTGGGGAAGCCCCAGGGACAAGGGGAGACCTCTGAGAGAAAGGGAGACAGCTCACCAAAAACTGTTGGTCAGCTGGGGACTCCCAGACCAGACTGGCAAGGGAAGGAAGCTGGGTTTGGTTATTTGATGTAGGGGGTTTAGGCAAAATTATGGATCCATAACTAATGAGCCAATCTGGTATTATTGCCTGAGCAGTTTCAGTCTGTCCTACACATGCTACCGAGTCCTACAAAGGTCTCCAGAGCCACCAAGAGACTCTGAGATCGAACCCACAGCTCTAACCTTGGGCATCTGCATCATCCTATGGAGATGCCTACCTAGTTGCGTGGGCTCTAAAGGAGCCCTGATGTCCCCTCTGTCCTGCCCAGCTACCCCAAATCCCAGCCAGAGGCTGTGAGCGAGGCACCAGCATCCCACCACCCCTCCCTGTGACCATGGGTTTAGGGGGCTGAGGAGGCTGGGTACAAGCCACGTGAGAGCTCCCAGGGGACAGGGATGTCCCCTGAGACTGTCCCACTCCATGGAGAAGTCCCTTGAGGTGGCCAGTGGGCAAAGGCAGGTTGTTCTGCACTTGATGTTCCTGGCTATTTGGGTACCCGTTGCCATTATGGTCTAGGCATGTGAAAGAGTTGCTGGAGCCAAGCTAAACCACAACAAGCTGGCCAAGCTGCTCCTTTCCTCCATTCCTTGGCCAATTTTGAGTAACCCAGGGACAACTCAGAGCCAAGGACATTCCTGGAAAAAATGCTGCGTCCTTGGCCGAGTCCTGAGAGCTACGAAACCCGGACTGAAGAGACCACCGGAGGAAGCAGGACTGCGAGGCTTCTGCTGACCTTGCTTGCCCAGGACAGCCAAGTCCGGATCTACACGACACCCATCCCACTCACAAGGGATTTGGCATTGCTCTACCTGCAGCAGTACCTCATGGTCCTTATCTACCTTATCATGGGCCGGTGTCGTGAGATACCCTGTTCATACTCCCCGTACGCCTCGCAGAGCTCTGGCCCCGACGGGCTCCCTGGTAGGACCATTCCCAGGCAGCAAAGAGTTTCTCTCTTGGCACGTTTGGATTTTTTTGGCATGAAGCAAGGGTGAAAGGACCTCGGCTTCCAGCACTGGAACACACGCAGACCTAGCATGACCCCCCAGGCTAAAGCCCAGAGCGATGTAAACAACTTCTTGCCCTGTCCCGCCTCAGCTATTACTCTGTTATTTTAACGAGGAGCTCAGTTATTCCCCTTCCCTTCTGCTCAGACCCTTCTGACACCAAATATCACTGTCTCTTTGCACTTCCCAGGCCAATGTTTTTAAAAACATCCTCCTTCTGAGATGCAGTGCTGTTCTCCAGAGACTGGACAACTTCTGGCCCTGACTTTTGTCTTACTTTGCCTTCATTGCTGAATTAAGGCAGATAACAAACGTTTCAACTGGGTTTCCTTTAATAGAATAGCTCCAGCCCTTCCTCAGTGACATGCAGCCATTTTCCAGAAAGTCCTTAAAGCTGCTGGATACTTTGCAAATGGAAACTTTTGTTTTTCTAACAAAATCTGTTTTTAGAAGTCGGGGTTTTTCTCTTCTACCCATCGCTCTCCCAGCCCCTTCTCCTGGCACTGCCATAGCTGAACTGGATATTCCCAACCTGAGACCTTTTCTCTGATCACCTCCTCTTTGTCAGAGGTTGCAAAGGGCTGTGAACGTCAGCGATTCACACCACGGCCACCTCACGGCTGGATTGCTGCCCGGTGCACTTTCTGTGGGCAGCCCACGAAGAGCATTCCTCAGATTTTTAGAAACAGAAGAACTGCAAATCAGCCCTAGCAAGTCTTCAATCCTATCTCCCGTCCTCTGCGTCACGGGGGGCTGGATGCCCGAGAAGCAGGACCCTGGCTCCCAGCCTCCTGGGACTACATGGAAAGCATCTCCAGGCCCTTGCTGGTGCAGGTCTCCCATCAGCCAGCCCATGGGACCATCACAGACACCCCATGGCATCACTGGTGGCCACAGGCACCCAATATGGGAGGATGAATCAAGGTCTTTGAAGCAGGTGAGATGAGCCCCAGCCCCAGGTGCCTACCTGCCAAAATCAGAGAGCTGGTTTGCTGGTCAAAACCCTTAAACAGCTTATAAGAAACAGGAGCACTGACTGCTTGGGCTCCTACACCCTGTGGGAGCTGGAGCCCAGAACACAGCACTTAATGAGATAAAGCAGGGCATGCCAGGAGTCACGATCGCTAGTTCTTAGAAACTGAAGATCTTCCCTGAAAGGAAGCAAACTGCAGCTCCCCTTCTGCCGGGCTGTGCGGGTGCCCGTTCCCACGCCGGGCACGTCTGCCTTCTGCCCTGGTCCTGCCAGGAGGCAGGACTTTCTCGGAGCCCTCGGCAGCATCCGGCAGGTCTTGGGGCGAATCCTGACCCAAATATTGTGTCTCAGCCCTGGGCTACTCAACCCAACGCCAACCGGCTGCACGCACCAGAACACCTCTGTGACTCTGGGCTGTCACCTCCCCCGTTGCATTTCTGCAGCTCTTGTTCCTGTCTGTTTTCAACCTTGTTTGCACCACGCTCTGGGCAGAGGAAGGGACTGAGCAGGACTCACGTCACTTCGCGGTGTGGCTGGTCCGCTGCCGTTGCTGCTATCCATGCCATGACTTCAGAACAAGTGCCCTGATACCTCCTCCCCTGCGAAGTGAGATCCTCTCGCTCCACCGTGCTGCAATTCCCACCACGGCAAAGGGTGGGCTTGAGTGACATGACCGGTTAATCCCAGCGTCCTGCTGGGAGCTGAGTCACCGAGACCCTTTTAGCACGCAAATGATGTCATAACGCTGCGAAAGAAAGTGATACGTAAAGGATCCCAGCTCTTCTCCTCCTCTGTACGTCTACTTATCAGCTCAGCATAAACAGACAATAAACCTCCCTGTCTGTGGCAGCCCGGCCCATATAAGCTAAACCCTCCAAGCATTTCCACGGATTTATCTGCATCCTGGTTGTGGTTTATGTAAATATAGAACTCAGCTTTTTGCTCTTGTTTTTTTCAGACTGACTAGAAATTCAGCTTTTTTCCCCCGCTTGTGCCCTTAGATGGACTGCGTATCTCCCAGACAGAGCGTGCCTTCAGCTCGACCTATGAGTCGCTGGGAACGCTTTGTGCTGCCACTTGTCCCGGTCACAGCAAAACAAGGTTTCTGCCACCGTTTCCCACGGTGTCACAAAAACACCGATCTGGCTGTGAGGTTCCTTCTCACACCGTTTGTTCAGAAATGCAATTCAAACCTGGGTGCGTTCCCACCCTGCTTGCTTCAGGTGTTCTCTACACTGCGGATGCTTCAGTTATCTGTCACGGGATCGTTCCTCCTTCTCTTTTTGCCTTGGAGGTCTGTTTTATCGTCTGTTGCTAGCTGACAGCTCTTGCTTCTGATGTTTGTCCTTCTCGTTACGGGGTTTCAGAAATGAAGAATGAAACATCCAAGCGCAGACAACAGCAGTTTTCATTTCTGAACAACGAAAGGTGACAAATAAAAGCGCTCTCCTGGATGGGCTGTTCTGCAGCAGGCTGGAGAGGCCACAAAGCAGAGACCATCTGTGGCCTCCTTTAAGGACCAAACAGGAACGACGCAATACGTTTGGTTTCTTTCAAAAGGTGTGACTATTTTGAATATCCCTAGCTATCGTCCGCGGGAGTAATGCAAAGACCAAGGAGCCACCAGCTCCATTCCCACTGTGTGCTGGTGGAAGGACTCACACCTTCGTCCCTTGCCCACCCCACCGTGAGCAGGGTGCTGCTGGAGAAGCACCAGGAGAAAGGATGCCCCAGTGTCACCCACCCCTCACACCTCTTTCGCCAGGAGCTGGGCAGAACAACAACTTGTCCTGATGAGGGAAAAGCAGGCACCCAGACTGCTAGAGACCTGCCCAGGACATGGTTAAAAGAAAGGCAAGTGCTGGGAATCGGTGAAGACTCTTGGAAGAGAGAAGGAACAGCCTTGGCATATCGACAGAACCAGCTGATAAACAGAACAGCAGAGTTTAAATACATATGCGTTAGTCACAGACTGGTAAGATGCTTAAAGAATGATACAACGACTTCTTTTCCCTTGTTTGTATTTCCCTTGAGTCTGCCCCAGCTATTTAAATGTGGAGCTTGTTTTTCCTCCAGATATTTTCATGAAAAGATGACAAGCTTTGATAAGAAATTAAAATACGAACTTGTTTTTTCTCTGGTGTTGAAGAAGGGCTCGTTGGTAGGGATCTCCACTTTTGCTGGTGTCGCCCTCCACACATAGCCACCAATAACTGGATTAAATACCACCCAGCAGCGAGTGCCAAGCCTACATGCACACACCCCGGTAAGTTAGAAAGGAAGGCAGGACTTTTTACAAGACCTTCCCAAGGAGTTTTGTAATCCTTATCCATGGCAATAGGACCTGCTGCCCTCTGCCACCAGCATCCTTCAAATATGCTGCATTTGGATTAAGTAAACTCCTTCCAAGGTCACTGCTTTTTCCCTCAGCATCAAAACCCGGCCATGAGGAATGGTGTCCCACCACTTGCTGTCAGCTGTATGCAGCCTACAGCGAAGAGTGCCTGGGGACACAAGGATGTCCCCAGGAGCACCAGGCCAGGCAAAGCAGCCTGCGGGGATAAGGATGCACGGACCTGGAACAGGACGGTGTCTTGTTCGTGCAGGAGCTCACTTGGGGAGTGGGAGATCCGAGAGGAAAGGGAAAGGCGTTGGAAGACACTTGCCCGAGCCACTCAAATTCTCCTGTGGGAAGGGTGTTCAACCTTCAGGAGACAAAAATACAGGGACCACCTGCACTGTGCACAGCCGGCCCTGGCTGTGCACACCCGCCCTGGCATCCAGTGTCTCCTATTCAGAGCCTTCTCCTCCAAGAAGCTGGTCCCTAGGCTTACATGGAAAGAGACATCCACCATGTCTGCAAGCATCTTGCTAAAAGAAGTGGTTTTGTGGCCCTGGAATGAATTCCCTCCATCGGTAGGATAATGCCCCTGCATGCAGTTTCCATGCAATTTCCCAGACGTCCCTGCTTGAAGCAGCATGAAATCAGTGCGTCCCCGTTGGGAGGCAGGACTGGGGACTCTGACGGGAGTGGGACATCCAGGTGTCCTCTCCTTACAGGTGAAGTTGAAGGAAGGAGGCTCCATCCATTCCCAGGGAAGGCGGTGGTGCTGGAGAAGGAGAGCACAAGGAGGGGCTGCCTCTGCCACCAGGTGCCCAGTGTTTTGGAGCCACCTGGGCCCTGCGGTGAGGCCAGGTGGGAATCCAAGGAGAGCCAAGAACAGCAGCAGGTGGATTTTGTGGCATGCTTTGAAAAATAAAACCTCCTGCTATGGATATGGCAACTGCTAAGAAGCGCTCATCCACCAAACCGCCTGGTCCCACGGCACGTGCGGTTCACACGGAGCGGTGGTCCTTCCCACGGGGTAGCTCTTCTCAGCCAGGTCCCTCCCAGCAAAGGTACCCCTGAGGGGCTTTAGGAGTGACCGAATGCCAATGGGAAAGATGGGGATATCTGCAGGGTATATATCATAGTGCTATATGCATAGATACATGCTTTTTAAAGAAGATGTCACCAACGGCAGAGGAAGAACTGGACAAACCCAGAGCGGCTCTCATAAAACCCATCTCCTCATACAGCTCAGCTGTTAGAGAAACCCATCCCGCAGAGACACCCGCATTGAGCCCCTATCCCCTGGCACAAGCAGCTTTTCCTCTTCTAAAGAGAAATCCCAGGCACGATACAAAGATTTCAAGTGGCAGCAAGTCAGCTGTGTTCACAGGTCAATCATCCTTCGCTTAATGCCACTGCTTCAACTTTACGGCATGTTTCTAACCCAGATTTTCCTCTCATTATGTCTTTGCCCGCTATGGTAAAGAGCCATGAGCTATTAGAAACCATCTCTTCATTTATCTACTCGTGAATATTGGTTTAACTTTGGGTCCCTTGATACACGGACCTACAAGGCGGCCTTGTTGAAAGCATCCAAAGAGAGGCACTGTCCCAAGCCCCACTGTTGAACTTGGGGTATACTTTTACTCGCTAGCAATACAAATGAAGATTAATTAGTTAATGCATCACCAAGATGTGAATTTGGCTCCCCAATGCGGCGAAGTTAGGGCAAAGCTCACATCTATTTTGGGCTGTTTATAAACTGCTTCCTAGTTACCCAAGTTTGCCCTTTTCATCACTAAGAAGACGTGTTATTATGTAGTTACAATATTTCTAAATATACCCACTCCTCCCAATATTTAGAAGGGAATGGGGGTGCCTGGAGCCAGTCCAAGAACAGAGCAATGACTGCAAGAAGAACTGTGAGGTGGACAGAAACCGAACCTTTCCCTTTAAAATACCCTAATTTGCACTTTGGAGAAGTTCCTGCACATCCCAGCTAACAGACAATGTCCCACGAGCAACTGCACAAAGAGGGGGCAAACAAGGGATGGAAGGAGGGAGGAGGAAAAATAGGTGGGGAGACAGGAGCGCAGCAGCTTGGGTCAGCGTGCTGCCGGCCCCGCGCGGCTGCTGCCTGGTCCCTGGTCCTGGCAGGCTGCAGGGAACTGGAGCAGACGTTGCATGGTGGGGACTGCGACTCAGTCACCTCCCAGCTTTGCAAAATGAGTTTTAGCAACAACGATACAGCCCGAGGTGCCACTGCGGAGCTGGACGAGGGACTCCCTAATATTTTCTTTCCTCAGCGCCTTCATGCAAGGCAGCTATGGACCTATAAACTCTCCACAGTTCAAGGGCAAGAATCTAACCTCCTGTCCCTCCCTACTGAAGAGACATCGCAGACGCAAGATAACATCTTCCAGATGTTCAGAAGGCCAGTCCCACTGGAAGGACCTCCCATTCCTTCCCTGCCCTCGTGCCTGCGCTTTCCTCCCATGCCCACGCGTCTGCTTCTCGCTCGCAAAGGCTTTGCTCGATGCATTTAATCAGGGATGCCGGGCGCTGTGTGGGTTTGTGATGCACAATGCTGGGAGCCATCAAGGGAGAGAGGCTGGGACGGACATCGATGGGGTGATGCCTGCACTCAGCTGGGGGAATGCCATCCCCCATGGCTGTGCAGGCACAACGCCTGTGTTGGCAGGCACAAGTGCTTCGCTGCCTGCTGCAAGGTGAAATCCACTGATATGAGAGAGGGATTTGTCATCACAGGCCTCAGTGCTCTGAGCAGCCAGGTGAGAGCTCGAGAGCCGCCTGGGATGCTCCGGGTAGCTCCGTGTTCTCACTCCATCCTGCAGCAAAACACAGCCCTGCGGCTTCCTCGGACGGAGGGAACCATCAGCTTCCTGGGCTGGTTTCTGCGATTGCTTCTGTGGTCCGATGATCCCATCCATCCCACCCCATCCTCGTGCCCTGTGGCGGAGCAATGGCCCTGCTCCACCACCGGCATGGGCTGACCTGCCAGTGCTGCGAGCTAATCTCAGGTCCTAACAATGCCAAGGAGGAAGGGGTGGAGGATATTTTCTTCTTGGCCTCCAGGGATTGAAACAGAAGAAGAAAGACAGTTCTGCCATATCCAGTTACTGCAATGCAATCTAACTGGGCCAGTTTCACTGACAAATTTGACCGGCAGCCAACTTGCTTTGTCTTCCATGGCCCAAAGCTACTGAAGTTCAAAGGAGAGCACAACGAGTGCTTTTCTCAGGACCTCCGTCGCTGCCCTCCCCACCAGCCGGAGCTGTACACCCTCTCCTGGGGCGCCTCTCCTCCCCGTGCCATCCCTTGCCACCATCCTGAGTCCTCTCCTGCAGCGTGCAGACACGCACACACTCTCAGGCATCTTCCAAATAACGTAGTGTTTAACCAGACAATTTCCCAGCTCTCTTTTCCTGAAAAATACAAATTTCCTCCCTTCCTCCTGATCATGGACACTTCCCTATCCCAATTCCCAGTCGACTCCTCATCTTTCCACAGTTAAAAACAAAATAGCATCACTAGTGATGCCAAATGCAAGAGTTGCCACTGCCTGAAAAAGCAGCTTTTTCAGTGTCAGCTCTCAGTGCTGGCTGCAAACCAGTGCAAACCCCTGCGGCGTCACTGGGATAACTGGTCCCACATAACAGCATTTCCCTTTCCAGGCAGGTTTGTCCTGCAGCACCTGCCGTTCCCGATCATGGGGAAATTTTCCACCAGCCCACCGGCGGGAAAATAAACCCAGTGCTCTCATGGTGAGGGGCACGGCGCTTTCTGTCCCCCAGCCCACGCCAAACACCACTTATAGAAGGTGAAGGCTGAGAGTGCCTTGTCCTCACAGCCAGAGGAAAGCTCCCAGGCGCCGCAAGCCTGAGCTTGGAGAGAGGTGAGGGGAACTGTTTAACCCCTTGTTCAGGTCTCCAAAATAAACCTTCATTTATTTCTCCTACAGTTGCAATTTTCATCTTTTTCTCCCTGTTTTCTCCCAGGCCCCGGTCAGGAGTGGACTCTCCTATAATAAACTCTACACACATCCATAAAGAGCTATTTCCAAGTGCTCAAGGGCTAGTTAGAGCTCGGTTACTCAGCTGGGAGATCCAGGGTACTGCTGGGTGACCTGGCATAGGTAAGGAATCGGAGCCAGAGCAGTCTCTTAAGAGGGGTATCCACATATGCCTCTGCTCTGCTTACACCGCTGATACTCCTCAGCCCTGTCCCATCCCAGCAGATGCGAATCCAGCCTGGGACATGAAATCTGCCTGTGACTACACAGATAAATAGCTCAAGACTCTCCTTCTTTCACTTTCTGGCTCAGCCTGCCGTGAAAAACTAGGGAAACCGAATGCTTCCCAGCCTCCCACGCACGAAGCACATACCAAATATTCTTAGTGCAGAGGTTAATAAATGTTACAGAGAAGTGGGATTGGCTCCCACTAAGGCAAGGCACAAAAAGACAAGAGGGACTGGCACGAAGCTTTCTAGCTCAAAGCAAGCTATTAAAGGATTTGCCAGGTGAAAAGAAGGAGATAAGTGTAGCCAAATCAAAATAAAATAATGAATTTTAACTGAATAATAAACATGAAACAAATGGCTTGGGGCAAAACCTGCTTCTCGGGTGTGATTTCCACAAAGCAGCAAACTTTTTTTTATTCCACAAGAACCAGAGACTGTTTAAGCTTTTGCACAAGAGGAACCGAAGGGACTGAGAGTCTGAAGATCTCCAAAGGAAAAAAAACAGGAGGAAAAAGAAACGCAACCCAAAGGATCACTGTCACTGCACCAGCCCCTCCAGCTGCCTTCTGGGAGTACCATCTCTGCTCTCAGCCCTGCCAAAGGGTGTTAGAGCAGAGGCAGAGAAAATCCCTGGCACCAGCACAGGTTTTGGCTTTGCGAGTAACACCGGGATTTCATGAAATACCCTGTTCCCTCCCGGAGTGCCTGGACCAGCTCCCTGCCTTGCTCCTCTGGTCTCTACATGACAGCTATTCCTCTTTAGCAAGCACAGCACGCCTTTCTTGGGGTTCGTGTTTTCCATCTCATCCCCTAAAACAGCCCAGTGGAGTTCACAGGTATGCCCCTGCATAGAAACAGCTCAAGCGTGGGGAGATGTGACTTACGTCTACCGAGTGTTCCCTCTGAATAAGTTTCTTGGTCTCCTTTTCGCAGTGATTGAGCATCGTGTCGCAGTTTTGCGGGCCAGGTGGGGAATTTTCTGTTTGGTTTTTCTGACTGAGCTCCAGATGGATGCTTCCATCTGGATCCACCACATCCAGCTCCTTTTCCAGCTCTTCCATCTCCTCTGGAGACAGAGTAGACAACAAACTGTCAATATCTGGATCTTCACTAACTTGTCGCCGATATTTGGCCACTTTGGACATCTTGGCTCGCTGGCGAGACACGGTTGCGGTTGTGTGTGGTACCCAAGGAAGGAGAAAAAAAAAAGAAGCCGAAGCTCCAACACTGTTCCCCCCAGCAGCAGCAGGTGCTGAAGTGTTAAATCTCAGCAGCTCTCAACTGCTGCAGCCCGGGATATAGTAGTTATAAAGAGGGGACACCCCTTGGTCCAGGAGTTGGCCAATAACAGGATCCAGACGCGATTTCGGGTGCTGGGAAGCCAATGGAGCCCAGCGGGAGGCGGGGAATGGTGCTATCAGAGGAGCCTGAAACCCGAGGACATTCCAGGGAACCATGCAGAGCTGCATGACCAAATTTAGTCCGGAGCATTTAGCCTTTTAAAGGCAATGGGCCAACCTAGTGAGAAAACATGCAAAAATGCACAAGCTGGCAGGCTGAGGATCTGGGGGGTGGGGGAGGCAGATCCCTAGCATG
This sequence comes from Fregata magnificens, assembly GCA_013389945.1. Lineage (NCBI taxonomy): Eukaryota > Metazoa > Chordata > Aves > Suliformes > Fregatidae > Fregata > Fregata magnificens. The sequence goes on along the minus strand of WAAD01034076.1, from coordinate 311,267 downwards.
TGCCCGTCAGTGCCCAGAGGGCTAATAAAAAGGTCAGCGTGGCTTTGAAGATATGGGGCGTCTCCTCCGTTACAGGAGAGGAGAGTTTCTGCTGTGACAGTGACAGCTCTTGACTGACATCGGCAATAAAGCGCCCACCCCAGAGAAACTTTTTGTCTTTATCCCACTGCTCTCCAGGATCTGTGCGGGTTTTTTTTCCCCTTTGGGAATGAGGTGGTGAGTGGTTATGTTGCTGGTGCAGACTGGTTTCTTTACGAACAATGTGCAAAGTCCAGCGCCTTTGAAGCGGGGAGGAAGCAGGCAGGGACTGCCAGCCCAGCCCGGTGCCTGCTCCTTGCTCTGCAAACTCTGACCCCAGCACCGTCCCTGGGTCGCTTTATCAGAGCTTCTGCTGATTCCCTGCCTCTGCAGGGGTGCTTCTGCAGCTGCGCTTCATCACAACACTCCCATTTCCCCTCGCCAAGCCCCAGAGCCATCTCTCCTTCTGCACAGACCAAATTCCTGAGTCTCTCCTGCTTCTGGTTCAGGCAGTGCCCTAAGCCTGGGCTTTGGTTGGAGGCACCTACTTTCCATCAACCTAATCCATAAAGAAGCTTACTGGCACCTGCAAATTCTCCCAGAGGGATAGAGGCAGATAGGCTCTTCCCTCCAAGTTTCAAGGCAGCTTTACCCCATGCACAGCATTTTGTACCCATTCGTTATGCTGCCAGCTTCATCCTTTTTTCTTCATCCTTTATCATCCTCCTAATATTTACTGCCTGCTCTCAGGCCTCTCTCTTTGCTAGTCCAAACAAGCAGCTCTTTGGTCTTCTTCTGTAAAATAAGCTCTCATAAGATTTTCCTCGTCAGCCTAATTACCTTCTCCGCCTGTCTCCCTGGCTCAGATCCTGTCCCGAACACAGGCACAGGGTGCTCCAGGTGAGTCTCCCAACGCTTTGTGTTACAATCTAGACGTTCCCCATCTTGACGGGAAATGCACATTCTTGTTGCATTCTAGGATTTCATTTATCTCCAGCATCACAGCGCCCAGCTCCTGCTCATAGCCTTCCTATGATTCACCAGCACGACTGAGATTTTTTCCAGATTGTAGAAGAAACTGTTGGTTTTAGTTTCCAAGTGCATAACCTTGAACATTGCCTTGTTGAATTTCATCCCATTTCATTCCATCACTTCTATCTCCCTGACATCACGACCCTCGTCTTGGTGCTCACTTGCACCGAGGACTAGGAGGGACGTGGCCATCCCCTTCACCTTCTTCTGGTCTCAGCCCAGTCAGACTCTTCCCCTTCCCTCACCCCAAAACTGCCATGCCTGCAACAGCACTGAATGCAACAGGAACCAGAGTGAATTTAGCATATTGGTGTCCATTTGGTGCCCTCTTCGCCTGCAGAAGGCAAAGGAGTGTCTTGCTTGTTCCACCTTACTACAGCCCTGGACCTCTCTAACATGCTCTCTGGTTGCTTTTCAGGATACGCAGTTCAAAAGGTTTTAACACTGTGTCTTCTGGAAGAGAAATTTGAGTTAACAGAGTCTGGGGATGGAAGAAATGGCCAAATGCCTGGTACTTCTACCCGGTGTCGCTGTGTTCAGTCACCAGGAGCAAATGGCAAGTGCTTGTAAGAGGCAAGTAACAAACTGGAAGCTCAGTTCCCAAGGAGGAGAGTGCACAAAAAAAAGGTAGTGAGGAATCATAGCTACCCGTCTCCCTCTTCCAGGAAAGATCCAAGCTTTCTCAGGTGTGCCACCCCTGGCTTCAGGGACAGGGTACATGGGCAGCCCCAGGAACAATCTGCAATGCTAAAACAGAGGAAGAACCTTTCCACTGGCAAGTAAAACCTCGAATTGCCTGTCTGTCTGTCTGTCTGCCTTTCCTTCATGATTCTTTCCTGTGTTGTAAACCAGTTTTCAACAGAATAAAATCACTACCGACACCTTGATAGGGTCTCTATTTTGTTGTTCCTCAGTCTTGACTCTTGTGACGAGAAGCAACAGACACCGAGTTCCCTAAGAAGCTGTAAACATGACCTGGGAGGCTCCGAGTTTCTCCTGAAGTATCACACGTCCTTCCCTGATTTGGGACCCCACATCTGCCGGACTTTCCTCCACTGAGCTGCAGAGCTGGCTATGCAGAGGTAACACAGAGTCAGGGTTTTGCAGAGGTATATTCCTTCATTAGCAGAAAAGCCGGGAGAGAAGCAGGGGTCACCCTAAACTTGTCGTGGTTTATAGTGGATGGCCTTACTGCAATTTACCTTGGCTGTCACACGTCTCTTTTTAAACGGGGATATTAGCATAGGTCTGACCGCACCATGTTCCACAGAGTTCTCGGTGCTGTAAGAAAGAAAACACCAGAAAGAAAATCTAGTGTTTTCACCCCAGAGTAAGAGGAGCTCTGGATATTTCTGCACTGGCTGCTTTTCCACGGGCTACCAGCAACTGGGACTGGGGATGTGTGCGGTGACCCTTGGGCCTCACTCCGCACTCCGCAGCCGGCTCCAGCCACTGTGGGCTTGACGCCGGCCCTTTGAAGCTGTGCCAGTCAGGAGAGCGCGGCGCGGCAGGGTACGGTGCGGTTTGGCGCAGAGGGGCTCCCAGCAGCTCCGAATCTCCGCCGAGGCTCCGTCAGTCTCCGCATGTGTCAGGATCCCCATCTCCATAGCAACTGAGCACCTCGGAGGCACTAATGAATATTTCTGCACAACATTCCTTTGAAACACAGCAACACGATTAGCCATGTCTTAGAGATGAGGAACTGAGACAGAGTCACATTAAATACCTTTTCCAGGTGCGTGTACGGGGTTTCTGGCAGAGCTGGGAAAGCTTTCCATGCTCCCGTCTCTCGTGCCACCACCTAGGACTGTCCATCTTCCTTTATTTTTTCCTATTAGCTGATAAAGGACAAACAAAAATGGAATGGATTCCTCTAATCTGTTTTATTTCCCTTTCCTTCAGAGCCTGCAGGAGGAAAGGTTAAACGCACTGATCTTTTTTTCATTTTATAAGACGTTCCTTGAGAAAGCAAGTGACACCTCTCTGCCTGGTTGGGACATGCGGCTGCTCTGGAACGTTGTTCACATAGCCAGTGAGAGAAACCACTTCTCTCCCAAACCCAACTGCAACTTCACCCAAAACCTCCCTCTGCAAAACACCTGCTCATGTGAGAGCAAGGGAAGTGTGGAGAAGACATTATGTATCGGGAAAGGAACCGTCTCCTGGCCGCAGGGAAATTCAGAAAATCCCAGAAAGCCCTTGAGCACCTTCCACCAGCCTGCCTGGGGGTGCCACCACTGCCCCCAGCTGAGGTACTGGAGGTCCCTTTGGTGACTCTGGCCACTGCAACTCAAGCACCACATGGGCTTGGCAGGGAGTTTCACAAGCTGTCCCACAGCTTGTGAAAGGGATGACCAGAACGACCGTTCAGCCTGATATAATTAACCTGCCACTCATCAGGGGAAAGGACAACAGCTACTGCAAGAAATTGCCACCCTAAGGAGGGTCAGACCAGTGTGGGACCAGTCACAGGGGACACAAGAGTGGAGAGGTCTGCTCCCAGGCTCGACCGGGCTACGGCGGCTGGGATGAGGCTGAGATTTTCCACTCTTCCCATCTCCCCTCCTTCGCCAAAGCAGAAGCCACAATACCACCTCCTGGTAATCTCCATTACTGCATCATCCTCTGCTCCCATCCTGCCTTAAGTAAGGACAAATACGCCATCGCTGCACTCAGACCATGAAGGCTTACATTCACAAGGAGTCTTTTAAAGCCTTCGAAAACAGCAAATTAAAGCAGGTGGAGCATTTCAGCTCCTTTCCATTGCTTCAAACCATGATTTATTAGAGCAATTAAGTGCCTCGGTGCACAGTCCACATCGCCTGTTGTGACTGAACGATTTACTGCCCTTTCAAGAGGGTGCAGTGTGGAAGGTTAAATTAGGAGTGTGAAAAGAATAAGCAGCTCACAACTTAGAGCACTTGCAAACATGTGGGGAAAGGTTTTGGGGGCTTTGCAGGCTGCCCTGGCATTTGCTGCCAGCACAGAGACTATTTCTCCTGTTTTTAGCTCTGTCTGCCCAGCCTCCCTGGAGAACTGCCCTCTTGCAGGCACCATCTCTTGAGGGGGCCCTCGAAGCCCAGCTCTCGCCCACGCTGCCCAGCCCACAGGAGCGTCCCCAGGGACACCTCTAGGTCAGCCCAGCCGATTCAGCAGCGCCAGGAGCGAGGTGGGTGCTGCTCCCCCGTGTCTCAGCAGCTCCGGTGCGATGGACGCCCTCAGCGCAGGCACGTCACTCCGCGCCGACCCCTCCGTCACCCGGCAGGCGTCCTCCTCCAGCTCAGCTGGGTACCGCCAGGCTTCTTCTCCACTTCCACGTCCAGGGTGCTCACAGCATTTTCTGTTGGGATGCATTTGCAGTCAGATCAGTTGCCTGAAGTCGCAAGGATCGGCACAGCTGACTCCCACCCCTCGGCTTTGCTCACGCTTTTACTGCGGGCACTGCTTACTAAAGGACTAAATAAAAGCTGCTTTGTGTTTCAGGCCTTTGTCAGAGCACCTTGATGCGGGCCTAGTGCTGACAGGGATCCATACGCTTATTTTTTCCTGCATCGGGGTGTCCCCTCAGCCCCCCCACCTGCGCCCACCTGACAACCGCAAAGCCGGTCAGAGAAAAACTCTCCAAGACTCGTTTTGGAGTTTAGAAAGCAGGCATTCTTTATTACAGCGCTGGATGCACGGGGGATCATTCCACCTAGCGTACATACCTACTGGAGTTAATTTTTGACATTTATACATGAAAGTTAACACACCACACCTATCTAATACATAATCATTAGTCTGACTAAGCATCCTCTTCTTCCATTGCCCTGTACTTCTCTCACTTCAGTTTTAAAGTTACAGTGTGATTTTAATTAACTGTGCATGCTTACAAAGAGTGGGGGGATAGCTCTTTTCGTCCCTCAGTTGAGTCGGTGGTCGCGATCTCCCCCTGCCAGAATTACCTTACCCCCAGCTTCTGTGCTTCAGCGCCTTCTGGGCCAACAAGTTCCCTTTTATCACTGCTGACTGATTTGTGGCCTTCCCTTCTCTTCACAACCTTCTTTGTAGCAGGATGTTTCCACTGTCAGTCCTTGAAGTTTTACTGAATTGTATTCATTTAGGAGGTTCTTGTAAATGAGGCATTCATTGCCCATAACCAGCGGTGTTCCCCAGGGGTCTGTACTGGGTCCAGTCCTGTTCAATATATTCATCAATGACCCAGAAGAAGGGATAGAGTGTACCCTCAGCAAGTNGTGGCCAAGAAGGCCAACGGCATCCTGGCGTGCATCCAAAGGAGTGTGGCCAGCAGGTCGAGGGAGGTTATCCTCCCCCTCTACTCTGCCCTAGCGAGGCCACATCTGGAGTACTGTGTCCAGTTCTGGGCTCCCCAGTTCAAGGACAGGGAACTGCTGGAGCAAGTCCAGCGGAGAGCCACAGAGATGATCAGGGGACTGGAGCCCCTCTCTTATGAGGAAAGGCTGAGAGACCTGGGTCTGTTCAGCCTGGAGAAGAGAAGACTGAGGGGGGATCTTGTCAGTGCTTACAAATATCTGAAGGGTGGGTGTCAAGAGGATGGGGCCAGACTCTTCTCAGTGGTGCCCAACGACAGGACAAGGGGCAATGGGCACAAATTGGAACACAGGAAGTTCCACCTGAACGTGAGAAAAAACTTCTTTCCTGTGAGAGTGACAGAGCACTGGAAGAGGCTGCCCAGGGAGGTGGTGGAGTCTCCTTCTCTGGAAATATTCCAAACCCGCCTGGATGCGGTTGTGTGCACCCTGCTGTAGGTGTAGCTGCTCAAGCGGGGGGGTTGGACAAGATGATCTCCAGAGGTCCCTTCCAACCCCCACCGTTCTGTGATTGCTAAGACTTTCTTATCTGGCCTAAGCATTATTTACTGCCTTGTTAAAATTCTCAGGTGTTAGCTTCTACTCCGAACTGTGACCCTTTCTTAGTTACTAATAGCTACTACTAACTCCTGTACTATTTTAGTTTATCCAAGAGGAATATGTATATACATTTGAGGTAACAATTATGCCCACCACAAAAGACACAGTGGAACCTTCTACCTTTTAGCTTTTGTTCAAGGTACTGGCACGCCTCAGTCGGGGCCTAGGCAGCTTAACACAAACACCTGACTAAATAAAGTCTAATCACGGCATCACACCGGCCCACAGGCCGCCCTCAGCGGGCCCCGTCAGGCCAGCCCCACCTCAGCGCCCTCTCCCCCTCCCCAAGGACGCAGGCTGTGCCCGAGGACGGCATGACCGGGGCCGACGCGCCCGGCAGAGGCAGCGGGCCCTGCGCCGGGGCC
>WAAD01034076.1:285954-304352 GCA_013389945.1 Fregata magnificens | reverse complement strand
GACCGCGTTTCAGCAGCGTCTTTCTAAACGTTCCCAGCCGCGTCGGTTGCAAATGGAAGGTTTTATTTGTGGTAATAAAACATTTAAATGAAAGCTTAGGCTCAGGATTGAGTATGCCGCGTTCTGCTCGCCTCTGCAAATAGAGACCCGTGGCTGCCCACGAGGCTTTTCCCAAAGCTTTGCAGATTTGGCGCATTTCAAGTCTCTCCATAAAAGTCAGCTCCGCCTTTCTACAGCACAAAGTTTGGGACATTAGCAAAATAAATCTTATTTATTTATCCAGGTAATCTCATTCTCCCTTTAGTAAGGTCATGCGATAGGGACGTTTTGCTGCTAAGCTGTCGAGGGCCCCACGCAGTTTTGTCCCGTTTTGCCGCTGGTCACCCTGTTATCTCTCTCCCCCCGCAGTGACGTCAGCCCCCTGGGAGCTGCTGTTTCGGGGAGCAGTGTGCCCTCGCTGGAAGGTGACACTGGAGGACCTGGCTGTAATTTGCATCGCAGTCGCCTTCGTTAGAAGCACGGGTCGTTGCGTAGTCTCGTCTTTGCTGGGAATGGCCCAAGTGGCTGACAGGGAGATAGAGGTCAGGCTGTTCGGGCTGGCATGTCACGATGGTTTGACGACGAGGGTGAAGCGCTGCCCCTTCTGCAGCAGAGCTGGTGTCAGGCTGGCACCCTGCTGAACCATCGGCGCTGTGGAAAGGCAGCTTTGTTCATTTAAAATGCAGTGGCCTCTGACTCTCATGGTTCAACGGCGGTTAGAAGAGCTGCAGGTAGCCGTGGCGCTTGGAGGGACGCTTCACCCCTCTAAGAGCTCACGGGCAGTCAGAGCTGGCATGGCAGCCGCCGCTTTCCTCGCTCTGCTGGCCACCCTCTCCTCTTTTTATTGAGCCAGACAGTGCTGTAAGGCACCGCAGCTCCCTCTGGGTGCGTACCTGAGGTGTGGGGTATCCTCAGCCTCTCTGGTTGGTGGAGCTCGTATGCGGCTGCCCCAGGGCCCTGGCACAGGCAAAGTCCTGGCCTTGGCTCTCCTCATCTCTAAGCGATCTCGGTTGCCATCGGGAGTAGGAATCCGACCTTACCTTGCGTGTAGCAGTGAGCACATCATTTCCCCGCTGGGAGGGGTCCCCTTAAAGTCAGGGAAACAATTAACAGTAACATGAAGCTTGCAGATAAGTGCGAAATTAATAATGGAGTAATCTCTTCTATTCTCTTCTGATTCTCTCCTCTACTGAGGTCAAACACTGCCAGGGACTGTGGGGTGTTTTGTGTCGGCTTTCAGATGCACGCGGGAGTTCAAAGGAGCTGACGTACGAAATGGCTGTGCTGGCATCAAAGACGTTTTCTTGTTTAAAAGCTGCTCCTGCGGAGGCTTGGAGGGTAGTTTAAAAGGAAAATTAAGAACCCCAAAGGTAACAGCTAATGAGCTTGACATCTGAAGTGGTGTTAAAGATGGAAAAAAAAATCCAGGAAAGCATTCCATGTTCGGGGTTCTAATTAACGAAGCTTCTGTAAAGAGCAGTCACAATTTGCTAAATTGGAATTCGTTGACCTTGTGAGTAAAGGAAGACCACTTTACATAATCTATTTAGATTTCCAGAAAGCCTTTTAACAAGATCACTGTTAGCAAGCTAGCAAAGGAAGAGATTTGTGATGAGATGTTTTATTCATAACAGAGTAGATCAAAATCTGGGCAGGAGACGTGGAGAAGAACAAAACAAGAAAAAAAAAGCTCTGAGAAGAAAGACTTAGTCACTTTTCATCTTGGCATCTCTGCCAACAGTGTGCCTGTAAACTTTTCCTGATCATTAAATGCATGAAATAGGGGAAGGAAAATAAAATGTGAAATGGGGCTAAATTATTTAATTTAGTCAAAGCTAGAGGGGATTTGTGAGGAATATGAGATGAAAGCATGTTACAGGCAGAGCAATAAAAACAAAGGGTGATGCGTGGTGGGACAACATACAATCCTTCCACTGTTTTCTGAATCAGTCTGGGTTCGGGACCTGGATGTCGCTGTCACCAAGGAGGATCAGTGGTGGCATTTGGGTGGGGTCCTGGTGCCTTGGGAACAGCCAGGCGATGCCAAGATGCAAAAGCAAAGCAAGCGAATGATGCCACGTGTGCGAACGAGCAATTTACCTTCATTTGGAAGGCGTGCAGAGCTGGCTGTGCGCTCTCATTAAAGTGACTGCGGAGATGGGGAGAGATTCAGAAATAGGTCATGAAAGTGAGGAGCCTGGGAGAAGCTGTAGCGGGGGGGACTGCAAATTTTAGACATTTTTTTCAGGAAGAAAAAAACCCACGTGAGAAAATATGCAGTACAGCGAGGGTTCCGGGGAAAAGCAATGATGTTTGTCACTTGGTACAGCAGAAGAGCATTAGCATATTCGGTGAGGCAGAAAAGTGGCAGATTCAAAACAGGTCAATGAAGATGTATTCTCACATGCAGGAGCTGGTTGCTGTAGGGAGTCCTCAAGAACAGAAACGTGAAATTCAGAGTGAAATCGGAAATGCACATCGATGCTCGTATCTGTGATTTGCTAATGTGAATGCTGAGCTTGATGTAGTTTTCAGTTTTGTGACCCTGCGTGGTGGTGTAGTCTGGTTTTTTTGCTAGGTTTGCTGATTATTGCCAGTGCAGGAGTTATAGTCATCTGAGTGCTTGGCTTCTGCTGTAAGAGTTTGGTATAAGATGAAAGAAACAAAATAACTTTGTTATTTTAGGCTTTGAAATTACCAGCAGTGGCAACAGAGGTTAATAGCAGGTTAGTGCTCACCGAGTTTAGGAGTTCAGTTTAGTGGCGGAGAGTTAGAAGGCTCTAGGGCTTGGCAGCGGTTTTGAACCCCGAATTAAAGCTCCTCTCACTGGTGTTGAAAGTGGTTGCTGCAAGGAAGGTGCTCTTTCTGTGGCAAAGCTTTTGCTTGCTGGTTGGAAACATTCGACACTCCGTGTTGTTGGAGGCAGGAACCGTGGCCTTCTGGACCTCTGACTAGATCCGTGTTTTGTTTGAATGTATTTCAAAGGTCCAGGATGCATCAGGAAAAACCTTTTCAGCTTAACAAAAGATGACTTTGAAGTCTCTCATTTAAATAACCAGAACTAATGAAAAGCATGAGTAATTCAGGAAAGCGGTGTTTGTGCCAGCTGTGAACTGAGTCACGTTGAATTTGCCACCTAAGTTTTCTGTAGGTCAAGATGAAAATGAGAACAAGAAATTCAAAGCTATTTACACTCCGTAAATAGGGCAGAGCTGGAATTCTGCAGAAGTTTTCCATGATGGAAATATGTCTTTCTGCCTTGCGTGAGGAGTTCAGGCAATTCTTCTGTATATTTGATGCTTACCACTCTAGGGAGACGGGTTGGTAGGCTCTCGGCAGAAGTCGAGTTTGTTTTGCTGTAATATTACCTGTGCGTGTGTTTTGTTGATGTCTGTTCAGCAAGCTGAATGTGAGACAATACAGCTAGTGGGCTTCATTTTCACTCCAGTTACACTCAGTGCATGAGTGGTGGATCCATTAGAGTTACTTGCACGGTTTAACATGATGGAATTTAGTATTTTCATCTTTATTTTTCTTTATAGTCCCTGGAGGATAGTCGATGACTGTGGAGGCGCTTTCACGATGGGAGCAATAGGAGGTGGCATTTTCCAAGCTATCAAGGGGTTCAGAAATTCCCCAGTGGTAAGTAAAATCATTTGAGAGTGCGTTCAGAGTGCAGTCCTGCTTTCTCTGTCCGTCAACAGTGAATCTGGCCAGCCGAAGGTAAAGGAGAAGAAATCCCTGTGCGGTGAGTGGGACTGATTAATGGCCTGCGTGTCGTTAATCCAAACCAGGAGGGTACATCTGGAGACCGGCTCAGGATCCAGATGGGTCCTTCCTCTTTCTGGGTAAAAGTTGTGCTTTCCCTGTTTGATCTGATGGCAGCAGGGGGACGCTGGCAGCCGGCTGCCCTCCCTTGCTGAGAGACATCTCCCTCAGGATGGGGAAGTGGAGGGCGCAGCAGAATATGTCCAACTCAGCTGATCTTCTGCCTTTCGTTCTGTCTGCACGTAAAGATGTGAAGCCTGGGTTGTTCTTCCTCTTCTGGCCTACCCCTCTCCCTTTCTTTTAAGAAATGGAAAGACTCAAAGGAAGAATCTTTTTCTCCTTCAGATTTATATTAGGGGATATTATTTTCTTTAATTAACCTCTTATTTAATTATTAACATTTTTTAATTAACTGGATTTTTTTGATAGTCAGGTTTTGTTTAAATGCAGCAGTGTATGTAAACATGAAAGTTAAAGTTTAGCCGATGCAAGTCATTTAAGATGTTTCTGCTTTCAGGATTTCTGCTGGGAAATTTTTACTATAAACCTGTTGTAGAGACATTTGATAAAATAAGATCCTATTTCTACTTGAACATTGGTTTTAAAATATTTCTCTGGCTTCATATAAAAGGGGTTTTTGTTGAGTGGCTTTTGGTGTTACTGTGTGACAATTTGTTTGCCTGAAATTTCTTAATAAGCCGTCAGTTTGAGGTAAGTTTTCTAAATACATAACTGTTTCCAAACTAGTCAGATCCTGCAGACACTTAACTTGAAAAGAATTATCTGCTTAACTGCGTTCTTAATTTTGCTTAAGACTTATTAAATAAACCTGTCCACACTTCTGAGTGCTTGTATCAAAAATAAAACTTGGGTCTTAAAGTGTGGGAAAATATGTAGTCGTAATTTTGTGCGGTCCTGGATGACGTGTTTGCTGTTAGACTCTGGAAGGCTCAGCACTACCTTTAGAAGCAGAATTGCTTGCCTCTGTGAGCTGCTGAGGCTGGGCTGGTGAGACAAGGACTAAATCCTCCTCCTGACCAGCAGGCAGGACTGAATTTGGGACAACTAGTGAGATTGCTGCTGCCAGCTGAGCGCACTGCTCCCAGTACGTGGGCATCTGCAACAGGGTTGAGGTGGTTGTACTAAAATAGATAAAATACTGATGAAAGTGGAATGTAACAGCACGCAGTTTTCCTCTAACACAGCGCCGTGGCACTCTTCCTCTGGGTGGATTTCGCTGTTCTCCATGGACAGAGTCTCCTCCCTGCAGTTACCTGCACCTGATGCTGCTGTTTGCTCCACTGGTGTCCTGTGTGCGAACTGTGTCAAGTAACCAGACATCAGACAGGAACAAGGAAATGATACACGTGAAAAAGAAAGATGCTTATCTTGCCAAAAGTGTTACTTTAAATGTCTCGTTCAATGCCCACGAGGCCACTCAAACAAACTTTGAACTCAAATTGTTTAATGCCTGATGGTTGTAATTAATTTTTGTAGTTCACAGGTATATTATAAGGTATATAGATACTAAAGTATGTGTAAAATGCAGTTTCTGTCAGCTCCTGGTCACAGCTGTTGAGGGAGCTTAGAAATATGTTGGGCCTGTGGCAGGTTTTTGCTGTATACAGTCAGATTGGCTGTACGACTTCACTCTCTTGTTTTAACTGTCATTGCTCTTTTATTGTAGGGTGTAAACCACCGGCTGCGGGGAAGTTTGACAGCTATTAAAACAAGAGCTCCGCAACTGGGAGGTAATTAATTTTGTATTGTTGTTGCAGTCAGTTGACCTTTGGTAGATAGCCAAGTTTGGGAATATAACGTGGTACAAGTGCAGTGACACCTGAGCTGTGGGCCAGCTGTGTTTCAGTGGGGTTTGTTGGTCCAAGCAATGAGTAAATACAGTTCTGATGCATCCAGCATTAGTTTGGTGTGGAGGAAACAAGCTTGTGTTCATGGAGTGATAAGCTGGGGTTAATAATTTTGTCATATTTTAACCAGCTCTGTGCAGAGCTGCCTGGGAGCCTGTGCGTTGTGCGCAGGGTTTTAAAAATAAACAAAATGGACTCATCGAAAGAAATGATCAAACTTGGAGAAACGATGAAGCGGATGGGTGGATCTGGGTAAGATTTCAGACTGTTCCCCTGGGGTCAGCTAGGTCAATTTCAGTCATTTTTGTGAAGTGAATTTTGTGTGTAAAAGTCTAAACATCACAAAACTGCAGCTTGAGTCAAAACGAGGTTGTGACCTCTTCAAGGTCACACTGTGGCCACGCACTGCGTGGTGCCGTTCTGCCAGGCAAATTGAATTAAAACGTTACAGAAGGAGAAAATGGGAGAGTGGTGTTGAGCGGGGAAACGTTGGCTGCAGCAGAACTACTTAAAGAAACCAGGGCTGCAGACTGAAAGGGCTTTATGGCTGCAGCCTGTGGTGACTGTGCACAGAGAGAGGCACCTCCTGGTTTTTAGCTGGTATTAAGTGGGTATAAAGTGTTAAGACACCTCAGATTAAGGAAGGCTGAACTTACTCTAAATAGTAGTTTTCCCCAAATGAGCCTGGAGATCAATATTCATTTTAATTTATAATACACATTATTGTTAAAAGACTTCAGAATTTGCATTCTGAAAACTTGCATTCTCTTTGCATCATGCCGACCAGTACCGATCTTCTGAGATTCCAGGAGCAGGGTTAGGATGAGGTGTGAAATTACTCTGCATCATTCTCTATGAGGAAATATGCTTAAATAGTGAAAAATATGAAAGTTCCCTGAGCTAATCTGGCTTTATTAGGATGGAAGTTCCATTATAACCACTGTTGGATAAGCTGCCTGCCATTAAATATAAATTAGTAAGATTATATACAAAATGTGTGTATGTGTAATATGTGTGTCACCTGGCAAGTTGAGAATTTTTCTCAGTATTGATTTTAAGTTGTGGTTGGTTCTTTGTGGGTTTGAGTATACTCCCATGTCTGAAAGCAGGCACACTAATACTATACCATCTCTTGATTATAGGGCTGCAGCGTGGCTGGTTTGTCTGCTTTCTCTAAACTGGTTTTGGTTTTTATTTTTAACAGGTAGCTTTGCTGTCTGGGGAGGTCTCTTCTCCATGATTGACTGCAGTATGGTCAGAATGAGAGGGAAAGAAGATCCGTGGAATTCAATCACAAGTGGAGCCCTGACTGGAGCCATATTAGCTGCAAGAAGTAGGAAACTGAGCACTGGGGAGGATGTTAATTGAAAAACTTCTGTATTCTAAATGTACAGTATTCATCGTTATGGTGAAGTGGTGGTCTATGATACCCAAATTGGAATTTACTTTCTAAGAGAAATTGAAAGATAATCTGAAACTTTTGTCCTGTGCTTATGAAAGTAATAATTATATTCTCAAACATTACTGGTGTTCCTGTCTTTCCTTGAGGAAGGGGGGGAGTTACCCAGTAATTATGCTTTTATTGGTGATGCTAATGAGGCTTAATGGATGCAAAATTACTGCTTCTGAGTCTGCTTATAGGAGAGATTATAACTAAAGAAAGAGAGCTATAATATGCAAAGTAATGCACCAAAGAAGTAAAAAGTGTTATTTTGTGCTTTTTATTTTTAGATGGACCTGTTGCCATGGTTGGATCTGCTGCGATGGGAGGAATTCTCCTAGCTTTAATTGAAGGAGCTGGTATTCTGTTAACAAGATTTGCCTCCACACAGTTTCCAAACGGTAAGGAGCCATCAGACTGTGGTATCGCAAGGCTTTTATAGGGCAGTCTTTACTAATGTACCTGTTCCAGTCATCAGTCTTATCACAGAGTGAATCTACTCTGCCGGTTGCCAGCTTCTAAGGCTGTAGAAAGTCAAGGAGGAACTGCACGTTGCTGATGAGACAGGAGTTTCATCAGCTCCTTCCCGCTGGGCAACTGAAGGCTGCATGGCTGAAAGCAGGGACATTCCTGCTGCCTGGGTCTTCTGCCCTGTCCCCTGATGCAGCCACACAACCTGGCAGATGGTGGCAGCAGTAGTTTAGTCAGTTGTGAATGATGCAATAGGTTTGAGGGAATAGCAAGCAGCAAGTCGGGGGCAAGAGGGGTGGTGCTGGCAGGCTAGGTATGGTCTGTGTGCAAATGTGCAGGCAACCCTGGTTTAAAAGNTTTTTCACCCCCCCCCCAGTAAAATGCAAGCTGAGGGGTCAGCCGAGTCTGTCACCATTTGTGTCAATACTTGCCTGTGCAGAATACTTAATACCTCTATTGCCCCACCTTATTTTGGGAGGAATACAGACAAAAACACTAGTGTTGAAAGGATTAGTAGCAAGCCACTAATTCCTGAGAGGCTTCCTCTCTCGGGTTGGTTCACTGACGTGCTTTGTTCAATCAAAATTATAACAATTTCTGTTCTTAATACAAAGACATTTTAAAATTAGTCTGCTTTAGAGAAGGGGTATCATCTGTCTGTTACGATTTATTCTCTCTAAAATTGGCATACACTAAACGTATTGCTTCGCTCCAGCGGAGCGTCAGTAAGAGGAGTCGGGAAGCTGACTCCACAATGATTTGTTCCGTTTCACTGGCTTGCTTTATTGTTGGGCAAGTTACCGTGAGCAAACCCTTACAGAGTGGCTAAGTTCAGCTGAAGGGCAAGAAGGCATAGGTTTCCAGCCCCTTCAGGTGACTGAAAATGTTTCCCTCTCACTGCTCTGATTCATTTCCCCGTAAATAAAGGAGATAAAAATACGGTCCTTATCGGACTGAGGCTCTCGTCAATGCTTAAAGCTCTTGAACTTCTCTGAATGAAAAGAAATCAAATGTAAAGTCTTGTTATTGGCTTCATTAATTTTAGAGGGGATTTATATTAAAAACACCGTGAATGTGTTTCATGCTGTTAGTAGGAAGAATCTCTTGTCTTTTGGTATTTATTATTTGCCTTTTTTCTCTTGCCTTATTCGCAGGCCCTCAGTTTTCAGATGACCCCTCCCAGTTGCAGCCCTCTCCATTTGGCGACTACAGACAATACCAGTGATTATCCTCATTCTCCTAGTTCATCTTGTACCTGAGCTGTAATTTAAAACGCTGGAGGACCAAGATGCGGTATGTCTCTACACCAGTGGTAGTCTCTTACACAAACCATGCCAAGAGGACCTTCAGCACTTTTCAGGGTAAAGCTGCACAGGAGAACTTTTAGAAGATGACAAATCTATTTATTCACGATAGATTCCATTGCTGTAATGTTAATACATGTCTGATAGAATACATGGAGATTTAAGACAAGGACCAAATGGAGTCTTGTCATCCTTTGGACATGGACTGAAGTTGAAAGTCTTTGGAGTCTTCTCTGGGATGTGCCATTGACCATCCGCAGTGAACACAGCTGGAATTTAGCCACTTCCCCATCGGATTTAGGTTGCTACACATATTTCTGCTTAAGGAAAATAATTCATCTACATGCAGTTTTACATTCCTAAAGTGAATATTATTGGGAGAATGTGCAAGCCAGTGAAAATTACTTCCAGCAATATATATTTCACTGCTGTTCTTTGTTTTCTGTGCTACTGCCACGCAGCCGAAGTTCTTTGATTAAAGCAGAATCTGCCTTCTGTGGATCCGCAGGCTGCAGCATACCTCCACCTTCCCCTAAACCCGCAAGGCTTTGAGCCCCTTTTGGCAAGAGGTGGCAGCAAACTAATTCTTCACCTCTGCTGCTGCTTGCTGTGGCTTTCGCAGCAGGCTCGAAGGGGAACACCACAGACAGCTTCCCCTCCCAGAACTGCAGCAAGATGTGTGTAGGAGCCCCGAACAGAAAACACGTAGGCCTGTGGGGCTGGAGGGGGAAGCATTGCACCTGCATGCCTGCTGCCAGCGCAGCCTCTTGCCTTTTCACCTCGGATCCAGGCCTAAGCACAATGAAAACATCTGCTCCATGTTTTTGTTCTTAAACTCCAGTTGTGGAGGCGTGTTTCCTTTTGCCAGCAGTTAAAAAATCATATCCAGTGCGTTTTTCTGTTGTTAATACTAGTTAATACTATTGCTTGCTGGCAGTTCCTGGTAGAATATCCATATTCAAAAAGATTTGAGTAATATTATCTGAGCCGCTTCATGGCTTTTCCTCTGCCCAGGAAGGAGTGTGATCTCTGCAGTCTGTCAGGAAACTAAGTCAGACCTGTTTAGTAGGAGGAGAGGATGAAAATAACACAGAAGCGGTCACAGTAATGGTTGACAAATGGGTAAATTAGAATTGTACGAAGCGTGCATGCAAGTGCGAGATCCTGAACGTCTATGTCCTGTCATCCTGTAAAAGTGACATTTTCCTGTTCCCAGCCCCTGCCTGTCCTAGAACCGCCCCAGGACTGCCGGGGCTTGCCTCTCTGGTACCTTACTGTTTTGTGTAGTTGCTGCTGGTGTGTAATTTTCAAAAACCTTAAGCACAAAAGCACTGTGCGTGTGTGTGTGTGGAGGCTTGTCTTCCTTTGCCGCTTACCTGGTTCCTTGGGCGAATTGTCAAGACAATTTTCTTGATTTGTGTCACTCAGCCAGTACTCTCTCCTGTTCCCAGTTGAGACCCCAGCTGTAGGGGAGTGGGTGAGTCTCTGGTGTTTGAGAGAGAATTACACTCGGCTCTCATCAGCTGTGGAGCCTCCCCTGTGTATCCAAATCTGTGTGTTAATTACCAGATGTTTTCCCAGACTCTTTATATAGGATTAGAGCACTCGGGCATTGTTCAAATCTGCGTGCAGCTCGAGGGTTTCGTTCCCCAGCCCGGCCCTCGCACTGCTGAGCTGTCCTTAGGGGTTTGCTGGGGGGTGCGATGACTCGGCCAAGTCATCTCCTGGCCCGTATTTAAGCAGCAGCCTGGAGCACTTGGGTGACCTCTCCCACCAGTGCTTTGGGAGCAGACTCTGGCCAGGGTGGGACACGGGGGCGTGCAGGACCTGTTGTAGGTTGAGCTGCAGCGGGGGAACCTGCTGCTCCGCACCCTGGGGGCTCCAGCCAGGCCCTGCCTTTGCAGTCCCCAAAGCCAGGCCACATCCAAACAGCTCAAAGAAGGGGCCACCACACAACCCTTCCCTGCAGCAGCAACTCCCCACCTGCCAGGGAGAGTAGGGACATGTGACACTGGTGACGGGCTGTGGCCCAAGGGCTGCGGTGGCCCTGCCAGGCACTCCTCCCTTACCCCTCTGTAGGGTAACGGTTTTCGGCTGCTTGAGAGGAGCTTTATTCTGACCGGCTGTGAGCCCTTTGCCGCACTGATCCCAGGAAGGAAGTCAGCAGGTCCCACTGCCCAGCAGCATATTGCCCAGCCAAGGAAGGGTTTCCTCCCCTGTCATCAGTGCAACACCCAAGAGTTTCTCCATGTTTTATTTCTGCCGTTGGGGCTGTTCTGACTCATTGCCACAGCAGGAGGGATCCCACTGCACCTCATGGTGCTCAGTGCTGGCAGCCTTTGAGGGGACCCCCTCCTCACAGCCCTCTCCCCAGAAGCAGCCTGCACCCTGCGCAGCAGCTTCTCTACGCCCACCCCAAAAAAATGAGGCCGACACCACCAGCACGACACTGAACTATTGACCTTTTTATTTCAATCAGCTACAGCAGCTCTACATTCCCCTAACACACTGTCCTTCCTTTACTACCACAGACAGCGAGGGAGCTGAGTACACTGCGGTGGCAGCAAGTCTTTTTAAAGCTTAGTATTAAATATTAAATATTCTCTCATTTATGTTTACATTACTTTGTCAAGGAAAACAAACAAACAAACAAACAAAAGACAATTAAAACTTAAGTTACATGAATCTGTGCCTGTGCCCTGGGCAGCAGCACTGGGGGCTGCAGAGCTGCCCCCAGCAAGGCAGCTCTGCTGCGAGGGATATGCAAACACCTCTGGCCCTGGGCCTGGTAGTGCGTGACTCCGCTCGCTCCGGCAGTGAGCTCGGGAAGGGGGTGCTCGGCTGTGCTGGGAGCGGGGTACCCGCACCCTTTGCTTTCGGAAATCGGCATGCCGGGGAAGGTCAGACGACGCCGGTGCAGCTAAAACACTGTCTGGAGGAGGCAAGACTGTGTCGCCTCCCCTCAGCCCCAGCAAAGTGCGTGGGGAAGGGGGTGAGGATTTGGTCAACAACTTTGCTAAAGAATTTTTCTGTTTCGTTTTTTTTTTTCCTCTTTAAAAAAAAAAAAAAAACCCAAACAAAAAACAACCAACAACCCCAAACAGTTCTGAGTCTTCCTTTGATTTTAGCAAAGACAGAGTTTAAAAAGCACTTAGGAAGCTTGTACTAAAATCAGGCGCCCTCAGAGGAGGGAGTCGTCTGTGCACCCCCCTTCGAGTCCGTAGCGAAACTCCTGCAGGTTTGACACCCCATAGAAGTGGACGAAGGCCGCAGCCACCACGAGCACGTGGAAGATCTGATGCGACTGAAACTGCGGGGAAGCAAAAAAGCCCTTTAGACCAGACCAAAGGGGACAAAGCAACACTGGGAACACCTCCTCCTCTTCCTCCTCCTCCTCCTCACCGGTTCTGCACCACCCCAGGACTGTCCTCTGAGCTCCACTTTTCCCCCCTCGTTGCTCCCAGGCAGCGTTTTCCACCCTGTACTTTAGCCTGCCCTGCCTGCTGGCAGCAGCCGTTCAAGGTCCAGCTGCCAGCACAGGCGCTGGGGCGCACCAGGGCACCCCCAGCCACCTCCTCCTCCTCATCATCTCAGAGTTCACCACTCTTGATCCCTCCTCCCCAGCCTCGCAGCTGTCCCCCAAAGCGCCCCGCTCACCGCCTCATCCCGCACTCACCCAGATGTCAAACTTGCCCGGGAAGAAGCGCTCGGGTATGCGGGCGGCGTACAGCCCCGCGCCCGTGATGTACATCACAGCCATGAGGAAGAACCAGCCCATCTGGCCGACGGTGGTGGCTTTCACGAACCCTTCGGCGATGGTGAAGTGCATGGTGGGCACCACGCCGCTCAGCCCCAGCCCCAGAAAGACGCCTGCGGTGGAGAGGAGAGATCAGCAAACAGGAGCGCAGCGTGGACAGGGCACTGGTCCTCCCCACCAGCTCCCCTCACACCCTCATCCTGCACAAAGGGAAGCTCCTGGAGGCACCAACAGCTTTTCCTCACTCAGTCCTGGATTATCCAACCCCCACAGAATTCATCCCTCACAAAACAAGGGATCTACATCCCAGTGAAAACCAGTGCTGACCCCCAGGGCTCACTGGGCAGAGCTTGCTGTGCAGACACGCGTTCTCTGAACAGTGGCAGGGCTGTGTCAGCTCCTGCTCCTGGCTACAGGAATGGCTGTTTCGGAAGGTGCCAGCCCTTTGGATCACACCGAAGCCTCACAGGTGTGAGGAATGCAGCAGCCCCAGCCAGCCCTTTGAGGAGAGGCTTTGCCAGAGTCATTTGTTCGGTGAAGCTGCTTGGAGCTCAAGGGGAAGGTGCTAATTAGCAGCGCTGAAATTTTCAACTCTGGCATCTAATTAGTTTGGCAGAGAGCAAACGGCACCGCAGTGAGACACCAGCCCAGAGAGGCTGCGGCTGGTGCTCACAGCAGGATCTCACTTCGCCGTGGGGGACGACAGCAGCCCACTCCAGGAGCAGGCAGCTGGGATCTCTGCCAGCCAACACCAGCACTGCCGTGGGGGAGCGGTGGGGCTGGCAGTCCCGCCCTGTCCCCTGCCCTCTTCTGAGGGGGTCTCGTGCGTCAGGTGCCAGCGGTGCTGCCTGGCCTCCAGCTCAGCATTGTCTCTCGTCAGGTAGCTAAGATGCTGCTGCGAGAGACATTTTGCTGCAGGAGTTCCCCCGGGAGGTGAGGGCGGGCAGAGGCGTTTCTCCATGCTCACTGGTGCTCAGTGAGGCTGATTTAATCTGTAGAGGCTGCAGCAGGGGCAAGACAGGGTGTGAGTGTGGAGGAGGCTGGAGGCAGCCTCGCCCTGCAGCCTCCAGGAAGGCAGGGACATGCCAGCATGTAACTGGCAGGGGAGAGCTGAGGGAACCTCTTCTTCCTCTGCCTGAGCTGCAGGTTCACGCTGCCAAACTGCTTCCCGGAGAAGGCGGCTTCACGCGGTACAGCCCCAGGCCACCCAGCCGCCACTTACAGGGCTATTTTGAAACGCTGTCTGTCTGCTCCAAACCTCAGGCTTGCCGAGTGCCAGGTGGAGCTCAGGCCCTGCTCAGTGGAGGATCTAAATCCCCAGCACAGTGAGAGGAGGAAGGAGACCTCTCCCTGCCAGGAGCTGCTGCAGGGCGGTGTGGCGCTTTGGCGGAATTAATTCTGCAGATGCTGAGAGCTCTTCCCAAATGGGAAGCGCCATCCCACAACAGAATCTTCCCAAAGTGCCTCCCTGAAGCCCTCCTGGGCTCCCTCCCGGGGCTGGGGACTCGGGTTGAGGAGGGAGAACTCCTACCTGCTCTTGTCTGCCTGTGCTTGGGGGTGGCAAACCGGTCCCACTGAGCAACGATGATGGCAGAGATGCCCAGGACACAGACGATGGAGAGGTAGATGAGTCTTGGCTGCGGGGAGCAGTAGAACGAATAGTAGAGCCATGGGACAAAGCTCCCCATGATCAGCAGTGCAATTCCTGAATAATCCAACCTGCAGCCGGGGTGCAATGACAGAGGGTCACAGGTGAGCCCCAAAATCCACCCTCCTCCTCGCGTTGTCTTGGTAATGGTGTGTCGGTGCCCTCCAGCCTGTCTGCACCCAAATGGAGTCACCATGGCCAGGCAGGCAGCCACAGCCCCGCAGGTGAAGCTGCGTGTCCATAGAGGGGAGGAAGGCTGCGCTCAGGTCTCATCAGTGCCATTTGGGACATGAGAAAGGACCTGGGCACGTACGCGGCTTCTGGGGATGCCAGCAGAGCTTGGCAGGAGCGCAGAGGATGAACAGGAGCTGGCGGGATAAGAGAGGGGCCGTGCACTCAAACCACCACGACAGAACGCAGCAGGCACGAGTTCTCGCGCATATGGATTTGACTATTAACCTTCACTGCAAAGTGCTTTAGATCTATCGATCCAGGAACCATTTCACCACTGAAATGCAGCTGCTTGCGTTACCCCCACTGCCGCGGCGGCCATGGCAAGTGCATCCCTGGTATGCAAGGACATTTCTGCTGAGGGCACAGCAGCACAGTTTGTTCCGCAGACACGAGCCCGCAGGATCTCTGGGGTTTGTGCAAAGGAGATTGGCAGGATTTCCCAGCAAGCAGCACCCAAGTAAATGCCTTTGACAGACTTGCGTGAGCAAGATCTTATTTGAAAGCCTTGCTGCTGCTCTGCCTGTGCCATGAAGGCTGATGTGAGCTTAACTCTAAGAGCAGCCTGCGCACCGACCTCGGGGAGAGGCACCGGCCACTGCCCAGCCTTTCCACTTTGCCGGGAATCCTGTTTGTTTTGTTTCTTTCAATTTTGTTTCAGGCCAAGCTGGATCCAAACCAGATTTTTTGAAAGCATCCAGTAAACTGGAAACTGCCCAACTGCTGTGTGCCATGGCTGCCCAGCGAGACTGAGACCCCTCCTCAATTCACTGCTACGAGGGGCACAAAGGCTGTTCCCTTGGGAGCTGCAGGTTCCTGGGGTCCCTGTCTTTATCACCCACCTGAGGGCATTTGAGCTGGGGGATTTAAGGTGCTCAGGCATAGGGCAGAGCCCTTCAGGACCCAGCTGTGCTTCCCTCTCAACTCCACGCTGGATTTGGAGAACGCTCCCTTCCCCCAAGGATAAAACATTTGGGAACGCAGCGCCTTCCACGAGGAAGTGCTGTGAGAACTCAAAACCTCCTATGAGACCACACAACCGCACTCGTGCTGACTCACTTCGAAAAAGTCCGCGAGACCTTCTCTGAGTGACAGTAGACAGTGTGGAAAAGCCAGGAGAAGCTGAGGCACAGCACCGCTCCCAGGAAGAACATCCCAAACACCACCTTCTCCTGGAGAGGAGCCATGAAGTACATATTGGGCCGCAGCATGGTCAGGATCCCCAAGCAGAGGAACAAGACAAAACCTGCAGGGAACACACCAAACGGGCAGTCAGGCAGATGTGGCAGAAGCAGGGTGAATGAATTCAGCAAAGAGCCAGGAGAAGCACGACCCCGGCTGTGCTCTGCAAGGCAGGTCCTGGATGTATCCTGCTCGCAGCACACCTGGAGGTGCTCTGTCACACCCAGGGCTGGCCTGGCAGTGGGCCGTTAGCCGAGGCTGTTGTTACCGCAGACACACGGAGCCGGGGGCAAGAGCACGGTCAGGCGCAGGGTGAAGAGCCGCTGACCCGTCCCTGGGTTTCAGAGGAAAGTGCTCCGAGGCTTTCCTGTCTTACCCAGGATACATTTCCCTGTCCCACTCTTGCGGAGCGTCGGCAAAGCCACAAACCGTCGCTGAGCCCAGCCCTGGGGCCCCGCCATGAGGAAGTGCCCTGCTCCCCCTTCACCCAAGGAGCTCCGGGAGCTCTTGGGCAGCTCATGACCCAGCTGCCTGGGTGCACAGGACCAGGCAGGGGTACGTGATCCTCAAAGGGAGGCCCCAGGCATGGGGGGGATCCCAGTACCAAGCAAGTCCTGGCCTTAAAAGGCCACCCTTGTGCACAGGGGCCAAGCCCACCTTCAGCCCCAGGGCTACCAAACCCTCCCAGTCACCTAGCAAGTGCGTCCAGATGTTGCCTGTCTCGGTGTGTATTCGGAAGATGCTCTTGAAGCAGGCTCGGAAGGACGGCATGGGAGGCCTGTGTCCGTGCAGGAGGTAATCGTTGTCCTTCAGCCAGTCGGGCAGCACGTCATAAGGGATAACGCGCCAGCGCCCTTCCCACACCTGCAACATGCCAAGCTGTGATGGTGGCCCTCAGAGCGTCAAGCCAGCCCAAAGGCTCGTGTTTACTCACCCCGGGAACCTAAAGTCACAGGCAGAACAAGCCCAGCAGTGTCTTCCGTACGGCCAGGGCTGAAAAGGCCCCGTAAGGCTCCTCGGGGAGGGGAAGTTCAGCTTTTGCAACATCAGCACCCTGTGGGACTCCTTAAGCCACACGCATACTGCACAGCACTCCCCACGCGTCCCCCCAGGGAGTCAGAGGCGATTTGCACCTTCAGGTTTAACCCTTCTGCACCCAAAGTAACTGTTCCCTGCAGTGGGGAACTCCCTTCCGTTTTGGTCAGGGAAGAGGGAGCCCCGGCTGGTGACAGAACCGGGCTGGCCCTCAGCCGACGCTTACCGAACTGTGGCGACCGTGAGGACAGGCACAGGGTGAAACCAGCAACGGTGCTTGGTGCTCCTGGTCCCCGTTAGAGGGACGCAGAGACACTGGGACTGCTCCCCAGATCGCTGCTCATCCAGCACTGCTGGGCACAACCTCTAACACCCACCGGCACTTCCCAGCCGCTGCCATCCCCTTCCTGCACTGCTCCCAGGAGACGCTGCTGGGAGCGGGCTCCGGCAAGCAGAGCCAGAACAGACTGCCGGCAAAGCCACACACAGCTGCAGGAAATTTACCCAGACAGAGCGACATGTCCCAGCCCCTGCCCACCACCCCCAGCCCCAGCCTTGGGGCATCCGGGCCTCATTAATACTCCAAAATCAGAACTGGGGAATTGCTACAGGCTCCCGTACCTTATACACAAACTCTTCCATCTTCTCCATGGCGTGATGAGCCTGCAGAGGCAGAGTCAGCACACGGACCACCTCCTCCTCTTCCTCACGGGCCGCTGGGCATGGCGGGTCTTCAGCCTAGAGGGAGAAACGCCGGGAGGAAATCATTCCTGCCCACAGGAGGAGGAACAGCATGCGGAGAGCAGCGAGTCCCTTCGGAGAGCACCTGGGGCTTCATCCCTTCCCGAGGGGACAGGCAGGACCTGCCGGTCACCACCCCTTATGCAACACGCTAGTGTCTTAACCATCTTGGGCAGGTTAATCCCAGATTTACCCTTGCTGAAAGGCGGGATTACCGTGGGGGACTTTCATCCCTACAACCGAGGCTGGAACAGCCACTTGGCCCAGCCAGGAAACCCGGCTCTCCACCCCAGCTGCGAGCCCAATGCAGAGTGGAGGCAGCGGCTCCCCGGCACCCTCCGGGGCTGGGAACACTCTGCCCGTCCCCACTCAACTCCCTCTCTCCTTCTTTTCCGTTAGCGGGTTTGGGAAGGTGATTTGCAGCCCCAAGGCTACGTGACTGAGAACACCCCTTCACTCCAAGCGGCAGCGCTGGCACGCAGAGACAGCGCATCTTGGCTGCCAGGAGGGCTATCGCAGACCCGCGCCTGCACGACAGGAGAAGTTTTGGGGCCAGCTCAGAGCAGGGACCAGCCGGACCATCAGCGCTTGGGTAGCAAAACACCTCGCAGCCTCTCTGCACCGACACAGGGCGACGACTAGGCTCGGGGCTCTGCGAAACACACCCAGCCGGCCTGCATCCTTCAAGCCGCTAATGGGATAACGGGCAAATTCCCAGGTTAATCCACAGGGACGGAGCGGAGAGTCCGAGCAAGGAGCAGCGGAGCCAGCCGCGGCTCCGGAGGGCCCCCGGCGCCCGGGGGGGGCTTACACTGGCCGAGCCGGCGGCTCCCTGGTCCCCCTTCTCCTCCAGGAGCGGCCCCAGCTCGGCCAGCTCCAGGTGGGCTCTCTCCCGGCCGGCGGCCGCCAGCCC
>WAAD01034076.1:249268-275592 GCA_013389945.1 Fregata magnificens | reverse complement strand
GGCCCGTCCCCTGACACTGGCGGGAGTCCCCGGGCCCCCGAGCCGCTGCGGGAGCGCCGGCTGCGGGGAAGAGCCGGCCAAGCCCCGAGGCGGGGGTGGTTTGGGGGCTCTTTCTCCCGGTGCGACTTGAAATGCTGTTTTCTAGGATGTTTTCTGCTGTATGTAGCGCTTTATTTGTCACCTAAGCTATTAGAACAAGAGAAATAACGCAGAGGTGTTGGATCGACGGCAGCCTTAGGTCTGGCGTGACGTGGAGACTGAGACTATGTAACCAACTTAATGCAAAAAATGTGGGATTCTTCTGAAATCCCAATTAAGGAATCGTTCTCAAGCCTCTCAAATCAGAATACTGTTAAACAACTTCACAGTGACAATCATTGCACTTCAAAAGCCCAAACCGCACTTTCAGAGGGCGGTCGCGAGGCTGATTTTCCAGCTGGCTGACGCGTGTGTTTAAAGCTTTATAATTGCATTACTGTCGCTTCTAAGCGTACAGGCTTACAGCCGACGAGAACGTCCATGGTTTGACTTAACTGAACAATCAAGACTGCCCGCAGCGGAAATTAAACCGTTAAAGGTTTTCCTTCCTAGCTTGTGGGCCTCAGTCTGTACGTGCCCCATCTTGCTCCGCTGGCTCCGAGGGGTGGCGGACCAGAGGGCAGTGAGCCGGCTGCGATCCTCCTCCTCTCTCAGGAATTACACAAAAGCCTCGAGTCGCTCAGACCGTCTTTGATGCAGAATCCACCTCGATGCGTATGTTTATGGCATTTAGGAGTGTTCAAACCTGGGTAACTAATTTCTTAACGCTTGTAGGAACAGGAGCAGCACAGCTGGATCCGGGGGGTGATGCTCTGAGGACCACTGCATCCCTCCAGCAGATCTCTGCCTGCAGAGAGAAGTGCTTATCGGCGGGAGTGCTGTGATCAGCGTTTGTGTGGCATCCTCTTTTCGGGGCGACGTGTTGTAAAGACCCCAGAGTGTCAGCCAGGTAACCCTCGAGGTAAGGCCCAGTTGTCTGAATTGGGGTTTTCCCTGTGTTTTGTTGTGGTGTACCGCTCCCGAAGTGTGGGGATGTATCAGGTGCGAGGTTTATTTTCTGCCTGCGCTGGTTGGTTTTTGGTGAACAGACGTAATCCAGACGTGGCAGGGAGTCTGCCCGGCCTTGCTGGGTGAACGGCCTCAAGTCACCAGTTTGTGGAGAGAAATCCTAACACAAAGTCGATCGACAGACAGTGCCTGTTCTGCCTTCCCCCATCGCCCCAGCAGATCTTCCCCTTCCTCCTGACAGGGCAGGAGTGTCCGAGGGTACGGTCCCTTGGTGCTGAGCCACCACCTCCTTTCCAATACCACCCGTAGTGCTGCCAGGCCCGCACCAGTGATCCCTGCCCTGTTCCTTGCCACCCAGCAATGGGTCCCAGCTCCCCACCCGGCCCTGACACCTCTTTGGCTCTGGGCTCGCTGCCCCCCCAGCATGCCCCAGCCCCCTTTCCTGGAACCCCTGCTCTCCACCAGCTCTGGTTCCTCCAGCCCCCTGCGCTGGGATCCCCAGAGCTGCTCCTAACACCGGCCCTGCCGCCCATCCAGGTCCCTTCTAGCCCTGGCCTGGTGTCCCCCTGCCCTGTGCCCAGTCCCTCCCAGTCCCTGCCCTGGTGTGGCCCCGCTCCCCACGGCCGTGCCCCACTGGCCCTGCAGGGGATGCCACCGCAGGAAGGGATGGGATGGGCCCTTCCCCACCCCATTGGGCTCCCCCTGCCACCCCGGGACACCCTGGGCTCAGGGCCATCCCGTGGGCTGTGTGGGGCTGGGAGGCCCTGGGTTTGGGGTGGCCCCATGCGCTGTGTGGGACCCCAAATTTGGTGTTACCCCATAGGTTGTATGGGGCACTGGGCTCAGGGTGACCCCATAGGCTATGTGGGGGTGCAGGGCCCTGGGCTTGGGGGAGCCCCACAGACTGTGTACTGAGATGGCGGTGTTCCCATAGGCTGTATGGGGAGGCCCCATTGGCTGGGTGGGGCTGCACAGCCCTGGGCTCAGAGCAGGCTTCTAGGCTGTGCGGGGCCAAGGGGCACTGGGCTTGGGGTGATCCTATGGGCTTTATGGGGCTGCAAGGCCCTGGACTCAGGGT
Organism: Fregata magnificens; assembly: GCA_013389945.1. Classification (NCBI taxonomy): domain Eukaryota; kingdom Metazoa; phylum Chordata; class Aves; order Suliformes; family Fregatidae; genus Fregata; species Fregata magnificens. The sequence continues at coordinate 273,467 of WAAD01034076.1, read as the reverse complement.
GGCCCTGCAGACCGCGTGGGGCCACAGGGCTTGGGATGTCCCCAAAGGCTGTGGGTGGCCTCAGAGCCCCCAACTCTGGGCAGCCCCTCGGTGAGGCCAGCTGATGCAGGCTGGTCCTGTGCTTCTGCCACAGGATGCAGAGGACTCTTCTAGCACCCTTTGCATGGTTTGCTACCCAAAAGTGCCAGCTGGGTGCTCCCCCCGAGCAGCAGGAGAGTCACCTTGTTTTTCCTGTTCTCCCAGGACGTGCTGGCAGGGTGGTGCCTGAGCTGGGGTGCAAGGCAGAGCACCCTGCAGAGCCCAAAGCCCCGTGTTCGGCTATGCATGGTGCTGCCCAGTGCTTGTGAGCCTGTGAGTTTGCAGGATTCACTTATCGGGGGGGTTGCAAAGAGCTGTGTCACAGTCTGGGAGCGCAACTGGGTTTGTCTTGGTTTTGGGAACAGGGCAAGTCAGATCATCTTTTATGAGGCTGGTAAAGCTGTTGATTGTGGGTTGAGCGGGGACAAGGGGCCAAGTCACCTATTGCAGCCATCTGGGAAGGCGTGAGTGGAGCAGTTTGGTTGCAAGAGCTGAACTGGATTAGCGATTATTGTTTGGTTCTTTGCTAATCCCTAATCTCTTAATTCTTCTCTGGGTGGTAACGCTTGAATGAGAAGCAGTCATGGTCCCACCTTGGAGGTGGGCATTGAGCTTCCCCCCTCCTACATGGGAGAGAGCAAGCTGGGGAGATGTTGCTGGGTTTGGTACAAACAGAAGGTGGCAGCTGGGCTCGTCATTTCTGTTTGCTGCCATCTGCTGAGTCCATCACCCTGTGAGCAGAGCAGCCAGCAGTTGTGGGGCAGTTTCTCAGACTCTGCCTTGGGCTACCCCAGACTGAGCCAGGATCGGCCCTCCTGCCTGTTCTCTAAACTCAGCTGAAGCAGTTCAAAGGAGAATGAGTGTGTGCTAATCCCTACATCAGCCCCAGCTTAGAAAAAGAGTAGTTTTATGCAGTTATCACCACCCAGCTCTGCTATGGAGGGAGGAGGGCTTGTCCTGACACTTAGAAGCACCATGTGGTCTCCTGGGGCTAGGAAAGATGGATAAAAACTATGGCAAACCGATGAATTGAGATATTATGCTCTTGTATTGGCATTGGTTAGGCTGTGCTTTGCTTTCCCTTGGTTCACCTTGAAGCCTTAACAGTCTTGTTAGTGAGGAAACATGCTGTGTCTTTCAGATGTCTCCTACTGAAATCCAGAAAGGTTTTTCACCGTCAGAGTGTTCTATCAGGTCTCTGATGAGATGAGGGCTCCTGCAGAGCTGTTCTCCCCGCAGCCCATTATGTACAAATGGGGGCAGAGCTCCCTGAATCATCTTCTCGCTGTTGACTTAGGAAGGGTTTGCTGATGGCCACATCTGTGGGGTTTTAAAATGTTTTTGCAGTAAATAGAGTTCTGGCAGCTCTGTCTGTTCTGATTCCTTCCTTCTGGTGAGCGCTATTGGGATGTAATTTAATTTAAAGATTTAATTTAAAGACTTGAGTGACTCATTTAGGGAAGAAGCCATTCTCTGTGGAGCAAGGTGAATGCTGCTGAATGGTGGGACCTCGCTGAAGACACTGAGGAGAGCGGTTTGGCCCGGTTTCTGCTTTTCTCTCTCACAAAAACTTATCAAAAAGCAGAAGAGATTTGCAATAAAAAGCTGAGGGCTGTTTGGAGCTCTGTTTCTAATTGTTAATTGACCTTGTTCTTTAATAGGGATTGCGTACCCCCAAAGCCAATGGCTCCCTCCTCTTTTAGCAGATCTGAGGAGAACAGCCAGGATGCCGCATCGCACCATTCATCTTTTCCGGAAGGGACTTCGGCTTCATGACAACCCAACACTGCTGGCCGCGCTGGAGTCCTCGGAGGTTGTCTACCCTGTCTACATCCTGGACAGAAAGTTCATGACGTCTGTGATGCACTTAGGGGCCCTGCGGTGGCATTTTCTGCTGCAGTCCCTGGAGGATCTCCAGAAAAACTTGTGTCAGCTGGGCTCTTGCTTGCTGGTTATTCAAGGAGAGTACGAGTCTGTTCTTAGAGATCACATCCAGAAGTGGAATATCACGCAAGTGACTCTGGATGCGGAGATGGAACCGTTTTACAAGGAAATGGAGGCCAACATACGGCATCTGGGAGAAGAGCTGGGGTTTGAGGTGCTTTGCCTGGTGGGCCACAGTCTGTACGATACCAAACGGTACGTGATTGCCCCGAAGACCAGTGAGGTGTCTCCAGGAAGGTTTATTTTAGATTTAGCAAGCATCAGAGAGAAAAGGCCAAGTATCTTGGTCCTTCTGGACCCTAATGTGTTTCTTTTGATAAAGTTGGACTGAGATGAATGTAGTACTGTTTGCTGGGGATTCTTTCTGTGTTGGTCTGCTGGAAGTAACAGAAGAGATTCTGGTGGGTTGCACAGGTGTTAGGATGTTGGGCTGTGATTTGAGTCTAAAGAGTTTGTTAATTTTTTCCTTTTGGGCAGTTTGATTCACTTCAAAGCTTACATTAGCTACTCTTTTAAACAGAGTGGAAGAAATTCTTCAACACATTTAGTAGGACTTTTATATAATTTTTTTTGTGTCAGATTTTTTTTTTAATCTTTCTAATCAACTTTCACTGGTGTCTGGATACACTTGGATCCAAGCTGTTATGCAGAGCTGAATGACTGAAGATATTGAAATTAATAATAATAGGGAGGTGATCAGTAATAGCAGCCTTAACACTCCAATTCTGGAAAGCCCCTAATTTACGTAAATGAATGGACGTATGTGACTTGCTGTCTTGAATTCAAGCTGTCTGTTTGCACAGGTGGTTGCTCACGTAGAAGAGTTATTTACCGCCCTGAACCTGGTTTTTTTTGTGACCAGACTGCCTCTGGCAGCCCCAGAGGTGTCCTGCACCTTGCACTCTGCCATCCTGTCTATGTCTGGCTGTACAGAGCTGGCCAGTTGAACCCGTGGCTGGCGTCCCGGTCCCAAATTTATTGTCTCAAGTCCTGAGACGCTGCTCTCAGGATGGATGTACATTCACCCAGGGAAGTTTTACTTGTAAAATCTGTAATTTCCACATTCAGTTGCATGAACTCGGGCTGTTCTGGCCTGTGCTGTCACCTTCCTGTCCACTGGCAGCTCCAGCTTCCTTCTTGGTTTATATTATGGTGAAAAGTGATCTTGTTTTACTTAGGATTTTGGACCTGAACAGTGGGACTCCCCCATTAACATACAAGAGGTTCCTTCACATTCTGTCTCTGCTCGGCGACCCTGAGGTGCCTGTCCGAAACCTTACGGCTGAAGACTTCCAGTAAGTAACACCTAGACAGCAGGAAATTGCAGGTCCTTTTTCTCTGCCCAGAGGAAGAGCCAGGGCCACGGTGTGTTTTAGATGTTACGTTGCGTTTCTTCTATGCGTGGAGGGTTATCGATTGTATGTACAGGAGATGTGATTCTGCTATTGGGAGGGGAGAGCAGATGAGAGGGGGCACAGTCCAAAGACTTAAGCTTTTGCAAGGCACAGTGAGACAGACTTTTAAGGTATGTAAAAGTTTAACAGAGGAGTGACTAAGGAGTTACGGGTCGGTCTCTCAAAGGCATGCTCTAGCTTCCTTACAAATCAAGATTCAAGGCAGGAGTTGGATGAACCACTGTAGTTTGTTTTTATATGGGAAGTTCGGTGGAATAATCATACTGTTCCTTTCTGGCTTTAAATCTTTCGCTCCTCCCCTCTGCTGTATGGGAAGGAGGGACTGAGCTCATGTCTCCCAGCACTCGAGAAGAAGCTCAGAGTCAAGGATGTCTTATGTTTAGCTCTGCACGAGGAGAGGTCAGTGATCCAAAGGGAGGTAAGATTGGGGTAGGAGAGAGCTGGCCACTGCGGATGGGACTGCAGATACTTGGGACTTGTGTCAGGCACCTCCTGCGTGACCTCACCTCTGTGTCGGTAACCTAGGCTTAGGTCTTCCCATCTTGGGGGAATCCTGTTAAGTCCTGAATGTTGTCCTCAGATAGTCCGATGATAAGACCCATATAAGTACTGGGATACATCAGTTCCTATATTTTTTCCTGCACTGTTTTTTTTCCCCCCTTTTTTCGCTAATTTGTTTATTTGCACTTTTAAAATTAATGATGATGAGAGATAAGTGGTTCACATGCTTACCAGCAGGCCTGTGTTATGTCAGTGCTTTGAGAGCTGCACTGGCCCCTTCTTCTGTAGGTGTCTGCAGCGGAGCTGAGCTCGTTTTTATCCAGGTAAGTAGAAAGATCTCTATTGATATCTGAGTTCATTCATGGTTTTTGAGAAGTCTGCATACCACTGACACTTCCTTGAATCTCCTCCTCTGTGTTTTACAGGGGGGAAGAACCATACCCTGATGCTCTTCTAGCCTCACAGGGGGCAGAGGCCTTGGGGAAGCCTCAGCAGCTGAGGCTGCAGAAGAGATGTGGGGGGACTGCTCAGAGGTGTGGGCTTGGGGAGCCCCCACCTTGGTTAGGAAGGAGCAGCTGGGGAGGTGGCCCAGGGGGCTGATCTGCCTCCTTCCCTATGAAACCCCTCCCAGAACGACCTCTCCTCAGAGGCACAGGAGCTGCGGCAGCCTTTGGAGGCAGCGCCAGTGCCCCATAATTATGTTTAGAGTCTGAAGAGGCTCTTAGCTCCCTCCCAGGGATGGGTGAGACAGCTGGGGGAAGCTGGAGAGGAGGCGCCTCCGAGTCTTATGTAGCGGATGGGAAGCGAGAGGAGTGTCTGAGCTGTGGGGGCTGCAGCCGACTGCTCCGAGTGCTGTAATTTGGTGGGTCTGTTCCTCTTCCCCCGATTCAGGCTAGAATTACCTGGAGCGATTGCAGGACGAGCTCTTTCTTCCCCAAGGAGAGTGCAGCCTGGAGTTCTTGGCTGTGCTTTCGTTCCCCTGTGGTCTGGCTGTGCCGCAGCAGAGGAGATCTTCTGGCTTCGGTTCCCTCTTTGACAGAGGCCTCTCTTTCACATTAGGAGATGTAGGCCCCCTGACCCAGGCCTGGCTGAGTGTTACAGGGTGCCTCTCCCCGTGGATTTGAAGATCCCCCTGGAGAGCCCTTCCCCCTGGAGAGGAGGGGAGACCGAAGGACTACAGCGCCTGGAGCAACACTTGACTGACCAGGTCAGCCTTGATTTTACATGGGTGATGGTGGTGGCTCTAGATGGGCTGAGGTTAGTGTCCACCTTGCTCCTTTTACGTGTGGTTGTGTCTGGACCTCAAGAAACCATTCAGCTGTTCCAGCTCTAGCTGAGTTTTTCCCTGCCGGGGCTCAACTCTTGGCAGCCAAACCTGCCTTGGTGCTGGCTACTTTTAAGCAGATGCTTTACCCGCTTTAATAAAGTGGAAAATATCTTAGTGTGGTGCTGTTGGACTGAGAGAGTTGTTCCCCGTGTTACAAAATCATCCACCTCTCTGGGGAGGGCGGAGCTGCACAGCACCCACGGGTGAGATGTGGCCTTGATGTTGGGCTTGGAGGAGGTCTGTGTATTTGGAGATCTTGGAGGAGGATGGCAGCCTGGTCTCAAGATGTTGTTGTCCTTGATGGTGGCATTTGTGGGAGGGTGGGTGGTGGGAGCATTTTCCAGGCATGACATTGAACAGGTCTCTGTGATGCAGAAGCCAATTGCCAAAGAGCTTTTTCCCCTGTTTCATTAGGTGGACATGTGTCACCTTGTACTGCCTGAACCCGGATTTTTGTTTTCATTTTAGGGCTGGGTGGCAAGTTTTACTAAACCGAGAACAATCCCAAATTCGCTGCTTCCGAGCACCACAGGCCTGAGCCCATATTTCAGTGTGGGCTGTCTGTCAGTTCGCACCTTTTTTTACAGGTTATCAAACATTTATGCTCAGGTAAGAAAATAATTGGTCATAGTTAAGCAAATCCAGCACTCTCATGTGTCTGGCATGTGAGGCTAGGATTTAACACTTGGATCATCTTGGTAGAGACCCGGTGCATCAAAAAATGCTACTTTGCTAATGTCTTCTCACAGCGTCCTATGAAATCTGTGACTGGCTTTATATGTTGTGTGAAACACCTGTGAATGTATACAGCTTTTCCCAATTAAGTTTTAGAAATATGATAAATAGGGAGCAATGAGACCTGGAAGCAGCAGGGAAGCCCAGGAAAACCCTCCTAAAATTCAAGGAGTTCAAGATGTCTGCCTGGTGTTTAAGTGAAGTTTTTGATCAGTTTAGCCTGTTCAAGCAGTTTTGTTTTTAGAAATCATCTGTTTTCATCTCGGACAAGTTTTAACTGTAGCATAAGCCAAAACCAACTTCTGAAAACGTGTTTGATTCTTAAGAAAAAGTATGGTTGAAACCAACCCAAGAAGACCAAGGTCTCCCTGAACCTTCTTCTTAAGAGTATCTCTTGAGGCATGGCTGAGCCACCTGAATTCATCTGGCCGAGCAGTTAATATGTTAGTAAATGCATGTTTGGTTTAAGAAATCCCAGTGTGACACCATTTTGGAACATAGATGGAGAATGTTTGAGGTAACACTGAGGTCTAACAGAGTTCAGCTTTGCTTTTGGGCATGTAGCGTTGCTTCAGATCTTTGATTTCTTTGGCTTTCATGGTAAAGTGCTTGAAGCCAGTAGCATAGTTAGATTAATCTTTGTTTTATGGGCCTGACAGTCACAAAATGAGTGAGACTGCAACGGTATATATGAACTGAAGCTTTCACCTCATGTGTCTTTTGCAGGCTAAGCATCACTCTCTGCCCCCAGTGTCACTCCAAGGGCAGCTTCTGTGGAGGGAATTCTTCTATACGGTGGCATCAGCCACCCCAAACTTCACCAAAATGGCTGGGAACCCCATCTGCCTTCAGATCAGTTGGTATGAGGATGCAGAGAGGCTCCACAAATGGAAAATGGTAACAAGATGCATTGCCACAATGGCTACATTTCAGTTTAGAGTTTTTCTATTGCCCTGGGATTGTTCCCTGCTGGCTATTTGAGGTGGGGCTTACAGCAGTGTGTAGGAAAGAAGTGTAATGAAGCTTCGTGCAGGAGGGCTGATGTTTCTTTTCTGCTGCAGGCACAGACAGGGTTTCCGTGGATCGATGCGATTATGACTCAGCTGCGCCAGGAAGGCTGGATCCATCACCTTGCTCGGCACGCTGTTGCCTGCTTCCTGACGCGGGGGGACCTTTGGATCAGCTGGGAAGAGGGCATGAAGGTTCACTTCTGGTTTTTGGTTTTCTTTATTCTGGCTGACCTTGAGAAACACCTGCAAAACGTGAGCCTGGCAGTGGGAGGTGGTACCGTAGAGCAGTGCTTTGTTACTGAGCCTCACTAGAAATCTCATGGTTTATGAAATCTCATGGTCTCTCGCTTGAGTTGGAGCCATGCTGTGCTGGGTGCAGTGGTGAGAGGTCATTCCCATCCCCAAGGCCTGATGATTTTGGATGACGAGGATATTGGAGACCTGCTCAGTCTGCAGCAGGCCTCAAAGCCAGACCTTTGGGCTTTGGGTTGCTCTTTCACTGGGTCCTGCTCTAGCTTCCTTCTGGCAAAGTGTCTTGCTGGAGAGCCTTCGCTGTGTGCCCTGTGAGAAGGGTAGCCCACACCAGCACAGTGCCAAGCTTCACCCTTCATCTCCCAGCCTGTTTGGGTTTTTTTTTGTTTGCCACGAAGGCAGCCATTTCAGGGGTGTTTCTCTCTTTCTCTTCCTGTCCCTGAAGTGCAGGTGTTTGAAGAGCTGCTTTTAGATGCTGACTACAGCATCAACGCAGGGAACTGGATGTGGCTGTCGGCCAGCGCATTCTTCCACCAGTACACACGGATCTTCTGCCCTGTCCGCTTTGGGAGGCGCACGGACCCTGAGGGGCGGTACATCCGGTAGGGCGGTGCACAGCATGGCACCACCTGCTCTGTTAGTGCTTCCCTGGCTCCTCTTACAGCAGAAGCTGATGAACTCAGTCTGTGTGAAACATAACCCTGTGAAACAGGGGTCATAGCAATGATTTTATTTAACACATAAGGAAACTGAGGCACAGAGAAGCAAAGAGACATACCCGTGGTTGCGCAGGTCGTGACTGAGCAGGCCATTGTATTGATTTGTGAGCACCTGTTGGCTCCAGCACCGTGTGTGATCATCAGGCTGACTCCTCTTTCTAAAGGACTTGAGTAGAACTTCCCACAGCTCCCTCAGCTCCAGTCTGTGCTGTGTTTCTTGGTTTTGTAGGCGGTCTTGATTCATTTCAGACACTTAAGTTGTATTTCCCACTCTGAGTGAGTCCTCTCTGCTTCAAAGTCTCAGTTTCCTTATCTCTAGATAAGGTACTGATGGGCTTTCTCGTAAGTAGTGGGTGATTTTACAGCTGACTGCAGTAGGAGCAGGCTGTGTTGATGTCTAAGCAAACAACTCCATTCCCCCACATCCTGTCTAGCTTTGTGTCTTGTCAAGGGGAAGCCCGTGCTGAGATACCTGACAGAGAGGGGCAGAAAATGACTTTTCTGTTCTGTAATAATTTTTTAGATTTTTTGAATTTGTTGGTTTTTGAAATTTATTAAGGTTTAGGACAAAATGTCAGTGAAAATGTTAAAAACCAAAATATTTTGGAGGAAGTAAAAACTGAAGTACTGTTTAAATCAACCCATTTATTCTTTGCTGTAAAGTTAAATTTTGGAAGATATCACCCTATGGAGGGTTTCAGAACATAAAACCAGGTCTTTTGTGCAAAATGAATCAGAACTTTCCCATGGATTGTAGTATCAATACGATCCCCAAGAATTAATACGGCATAGGTTGGTTTACACTTCTTTTAAATGTATGAGTATTTGTCTGCAGGATTATAAAACCCCATATTATTCCTGTTTTGTAGGAAATACTTGCCTATACTAAAGAACTTTCCTTCCAAGTACATCTATGAGCCCTGGACAGCATCTGAAGAGGAGCAGAAGCAAGCGGGGTGTATCATAGGTAATTCATTCGGATACCTTGCTAAGGATTTTGCTGCTGCTAACTGTCCAAAATAATTACATGCATGAGATGGAAGCGTCGCACTTCCAACACAAGTCATGCATTTATCTTCTGAAAATGGATTAATCCAGCAGTCTACCTTCTGTCAGTTCTCCTTTAAAGCTTTTTACTGGAGTCTAATTTCAGAGTACATATTTTTGCCTCAACTTCATGTCCTAAAACTATTGGATCACTCTAAGTTGTCGCCTTTGCATTTATCTGTCTCGGATGCTTGGCTGTCTTTAAATAGTATCTGAACATCTTGTGCTTTTATGCTTGCTCTAATGCATCTTTGAAGTCTCTTATAAGCTTATGTCTAAAGGGGAGCTCTTCCTCTTTGATGGAGAGAAATAGATACTTCTGAAGAGTGGGTCACATGGTCTATCTTAGATGCCATTTATTTTAAGAAAAGCTGCAAGCATTTGCCCTGGTGCAAATCCAGTGAAACGTCCTTGATTAGTTCTGTAAAGGCTGCTGTCTCCATGTTGCACCAGGTCAAGATTACCCCTTCCCAATGGTGAACCACAAGGAAGCCAGCGATCACAACCTGCAGCTGATGAAACAGGTCAGGGAGGAACAGTACAGAACAGCCCAGCTCACGAGAGGTAGGAGGTGCTGCAGCACTAGGTGTTCAGTGTACTGCGATGCAGAGGCTCTCACCAGCTCTGGGGATCGGTTTTGTGTTGATTTCCAGGACGCCTTTCCTCTTGGTTACCAACACCATGTGCTAGTCTTCTAGTTACTGTTAAAATGGGAAACCAGAGGTTGAGCAGTGTCCCTTCCCTTCTGGCTGCTCTTGCAGGATGGGAGCTTGCTCGTGCCTGCTGAAGGAATGCCTTCCCACAAGCAGACCTTCTCTACCTTCTGTAGGTCTGCACAAACAGACTCCCCAGCCCCGAGATTTGCGAGGTTTATCTCCAAGGTGCAGAAATCTCTGCAGCTTTGCCCACGCCTCTTGCGAACCGGAGCATCGTTGTTTGTCCTTTTTACCGTGATCTACCCTGCCCTGTAGCAGGAATTATTTGAGATTCCCACTGACCACTAATTAGCAAAAAGCCCTTGAGAGCTGACTTGCTCTAAGACATTTACCTTTTGACCTTGTTTTCTAAATAGGTTACGCACATGCATAACAAACCGGTAGTTATCAGGTAAGGCTGGAACACTCAAACTTTGGGCTAGCCTGAATTAATTAGGTATTTCCAATTACAGAGATGTTGCACTTACATGGCACCTGTGCTCTTAAAATTGAAATCCTAGGGCCTGCGATGAGCTTGTAGCCTCAGAGGAATCCTCTGCAGGAAGGAAAGTGAAGCAACACTTTTGTATTTAACAGTGTATGCCATAGCAGGCTCCGTATATATTACAGAAATCCAACACTCGGCAGCCAAGGGGAGTCTTAAGTGTTCCTGCCTCAATTGCTATGGTCAGAAGGAATTAATTGTTCCCAATCCTGTGTGTACTAATGTATCCAGGAGGTTGCACATTGGTACCTTGCAGATATAACCAATGTATGCTGAGAGTTCTTCCACGAATCCTTTGGTATAGGGGAGCAAATGTTGCTGTGATTGCTCTTGGGAGATATGGAAAGCCAAAATCTGAGAACCAGAGTCCCCTACTGCCAGCGTTGTTCTTGTTGCCTGTAAATAGAAGCATTTTCTGGCATTGTAACTTCACCTGCTACTGTTGCTGTGGGCTGTTGCACTGAAGTTGGAAAAGGACTTGCAAACTTTAATTCTTCTTTCCTTCTTGCTGTAGATGATACAGATGACCCAATGGAAATTAAGGTAAAGCATGACCACTCTGAAGAAAACGTATCTAAAGGAAAAGTGGCCAGGATGACAGAACAAACCGAGATCCCATCAGGGATTACCCGTTGGGAACCAAACAATGGCAAAAGGGGAGAGCCAGAGGCCAACTGAAGTGGACAAACTGTACTCACTACTTTGCCCTGCAGATAGTGCCTCTTGTTTGTGAACTGACCTCCAAGAAAAGTCTTGTATCTTGAATGTGTGTGTTAGTGCAGTTATTTTGAATGAAATTGTCTCTCTGTGAGTGGCTTACGAGAGCCCTTTGTTGCAGCTGTTAGGTAAATTCTAGAGGTGACTGGTTTTGACAGGACATGATGCTGTAGTAGTGTTCAAATCCACTTGATGTTCATGCATCTGTATAAATAGTTTTAGTGATGAATACTGGGCTTTCCAACATGCCAGAAAAATGTCAGTTGAAGAATATATGCACATTAATGTGATCACACATTAGTGTTAAAAGCTTGATTTGCCTGTCTTGTAGAGACAGAGGTTTAGGGATTCTCAGATATGGTTTTTAAGTTCACAGTTTGTGCTTGCAGTCCCCAGTTTGGGGAGATACAGCAGAATGCAGCCCGTTGTAAGGTTGTGTGTAGTTCTTATCGCTTAAATGGGACTTCTTATGCATTTTAAGGGCAACGTTGCAAAATGTCTCACTGAATTAGGGTTGGTGCACAACTTTCTTTACCATAACTCTCCTTCTTGGCTAATTCCTCTAGAACTGTAGGGTAGATACTATTTCTATCACGTACCACATGTAAAAATTTACCCTTTGGTTGAAATGTCTCATTGTGAAGTTTCACAAGGCTGGATTAGTCAATTATGTTTGTTATGGGTGGGGGGATTGGAGTGGGTTTTTAATCACTGGAGGTACTATTTTTGGTTTTAAGAGAAATAAAAATTGTTTCTGACATGAAAAATGTAAGGTCTCTAGAGCAATCTGTTATCACAATTGGCATCCATCTGTCCTCTTTGGAAATCTGGCTGCAAGATAACTCCAGCAGCAATCCAGTGCACCCAAGCTCCTTCACCTTGAAAGCATCCATGGACCTGGCACAGAAGCAGCACGGGACCTATGTGCACCAGGAGGAGGCCAAACACTGCTCCTAGCAGCATCTTCCAATGCTGCTGGTGACCTGCAGGACCTGTCAGGGAAGCACACGCTGGCAGCAGGGTGGCACTGCCTTCTGCTTCTACAGTAAATACAAGAGCTGCAAGGACTGTCAGACCGATCTGAGAGGCTGGTTGTACCCTACCACTGCGCCAAGCCTGCATCGAGCTCCTGGAGGTGCTGATGTTACTTGACACTTTAGCTCTTCAGCAAACCTAACGGTCTGCAAGGATGACCAGAGTGAAAGGCAGTTACCGAACTCTTGAGGAGGGGCAGAAGGCCAATGCAGTGCTTGTTACTTCGGGGAAGATGACTGCTGCTCTGAAGCCTCCTGGCATTCACCATCTTTTTAATTGGGTTCCTTGCTGTGCCTAAAGGGATTTATTGCATCCGTCTCTGCAGTGTTGTAGCTCAGTGCAGGTGGCCACAGGAATGTGGAGCTGGTTCTTGCCTCACGTTTTAAGGCATAGTCATTGTCTTCAAGCCATAAATGGGCTGGTCTTCAGTTACCTAAAACATCTCTACCTTGGAGTGTTTTGTGTCACCTGAGCTTCATTCTGAGTCCTGGGAACCGTCTAGTGCAGCAGAAGACAGGACCATCAGCAGCCATCGAATGGCTTTTGCTGTTCAGCATCACCTCTAACATTGTGGTGCAGGAGATGACTTTGGATGCTCAGTGGTCATGAATGTGCACGCAGCCAGAGTGGCATCCACCCTAGCAAGAGGGGCTTCCAACCATGCAGGTGGCCCTGGTCAGCCATCAAAGCAACCAGGAGGATCAAGGCCTCTTTGGGACTCCTTTTGTTGCAAAGCAGCTGCAAGGTCCGGTCTTTGGTTGGAAGGAATAGGGCTTGTGTCCGCAAAGGAGTTGAAATGGGAGTAGGAGCACTGTTTGAGCAGGACACTGCAAGGGCAATTGAGCTCTAAGACATCTGCTGCTGGCTGACAGTAGCAATGGAGAAGTTCCTGTGGAGCAAAGGACCGAGGTCTAGTTTGTGACTTCATGGCAGAAAGACTTGCTCAGTAAAAATGAACTACCAAAAGAAAGTATTTGTCTCTCCATCATCTTTTTCTCTGCTGTGGGGAACCTGACCTTGGAGGCAACAGTATTCACATGTGGAATTGGTCAGAATTTGAGCCAACAAAATGCACCTGGCTTTCTGCTGATGCAGATCCCTGAGTTCTGGAGCATGGAGATGGGCGATGGAGTCTTTGCTGTGCATGCCTGGTGTGAGGCATAGCCACTCCAGCTTGCCAGTGGTAATACCTGAATTTGGCTCATCTTAAGTGCATTTAGTATAGTAGAGAGAGGTGCTTGATGATGATTGATCTTGCTTGAATTTGTTTTGCCACTCCTGCCCCTCCCTTGGCTCCCTCAATCCAACATGCAGAAAGCTGCTCTGTATGTCCAGGTGGTATTTTTCCTCATTATTCCTTCTTTATGAGGCTTATCTTTTTAAGTTTACATTTTGGGGGTTGTGAGTTAGGGCTGTAGGTTCTTTTTTGATCTCATTTCCTTTGGTTTGTGTCACAGTTGACGGAAACAGGCACTTATGCTGTGGTGAATCATGCCATAGGTAGGCGGTCAAATTAGGTCATCTGCCTGCAGTGACTTCTGTTTCGGGGGGACCTTTCCCAACCAGATGCAGAGTTTTCAGAGCTGCTTTAGCATTTTGACAACAGTGGAGTTGGTGACACAGCTTCCTTCCTGCCTGTTGAAGAAACCTTCACTGCTAATTGTGTTCACTAGTTCAACCAACTTCATTGGTTGGCTTGAAGGGCTGAAATCACTAGCTGGAAACAGGAGCTACTCTATAACCTTATCCTGGAGGACACGTCCCTGGATGGTGATGGGTGGGTCTTTGCCAGGAGTGACAGCAGAGGGCAGCTCCATGCCTCAGCTCAATAAGGTCCTCTCCAAGGCATGGCATCTGCTAGAGCAAATCCTGCCTGGGAAGTGCTGCTGCGACTGACCTTAATTAGTCTTGCATTTTCAGTGCTGAAGCATTTGTGTTCCAACATCTTCACTTCAGCAAAGCAATAAGTGCAAACAGTCCTAGCTGGCTGAGGACTATGCAGCAAAGAACCACCAGAGAGATGTTTGATACAAGCCTGGAGCTGACCCTGAACTTGGAGTCACCTGTCCACGCTTCCTATGGATGATGCTTTTTGGAAGAAACTTATTCACTACAAACCCAATGCACTTTAGTTTCACAGCATGCCCTGGGTCACAGCTTCAGCTAAGCCTGGCTGCAGGTTAAGGACTGAATTCCTCTGTGTGCTGTCCATTTGCACCTTCACAGGCTGGGGAGCGTGAAGAACAACCTGCCTGTCCCCCAGACAACACTATCTTGTTTTGGATGGATGTTTAGGGGAGAAATACCTGGTTTCTAGACTGGTTGGGTTTTCCTGGAGAACTAAGTGATGATTTCTCCAGCTTCTGCTCATGGGAGAAGTTCTGAGTATTAAACTTAGATATAAAAACTTTGGAGTTTTTATATCTAAAAATTGTGGTGTCTGAGTTAAATCTAAATGCTTTCCCAGATCTAGACTCCAAGAACACAGAAATCTGTATCCTAATGTCTTTCATTATATTACACTGATAAGTGATATATCACTTTTGTAAATGAGATACAGAATTCTAAGTAGTTTACTTTTTGAATATTTTATTCGGTTAATTAGCAGGAACAATAATTACCCTTCTGTGTGTGGTGAACACTGGTGGGAGGCAGTGGAGTGTGTACTCTAAGGCAGAAAACACACCTTTTGTGCAAGACTTCACTACCTTCGTGCTCTGAATTGTCCTGTCAAAATTGTAACTTACCCCTCTCTTTGTACTTAACCATTTTTCTTTATTGATGAAACTTTCCGTATGTGGTCTCATTAGAAAATATTACTCTTTAAATTAATTGAGTTTTTAATGAGCTGTTCACCTCTTCTAAAACAACAAAACAACTGCTGGTTATAAACATGATAGTAATGGATCCTCAAACAGCTCATTGGTGTTTCAAACTTTGGATGAATTTTGAATTTGAATTCCTTGTGGTTTGGTTGTAATTGTAGAATAAACCACTCTTACACAAAATAAGCAATATTAGCTAAGATTTGGTGGACCTCTAATAGATTATCAAGCATTAATTTGTTTTGTGTCTAGAATACCGCACCAGTATAGGTTGGGGGCTGACCTGCTGGAAAGTAGCTCTGCTGAGAAGGACCTGGGAGTGCTGGTGGACAGCAAGTTGATCATGAGCCAGCACTGTGCCCTTGTGGCCGAGAAGGCCAACGGGATCCTGGCCTGCATGAAAGGAGTGTGGCCAGCAGGTCGAGGGAGGTTATCCTCCCCCTCTACTCCGCCCTAGTGAGGCCACATCTGGAGTACTGTGTCCAGTTCTGGGCTCCCCAGTTCAAGGACAGGGAACTGCTGGGGCAAGTCCAGCGGAGAGCCACAAAGATGACCAGGGGACTGGAGCACCTCTCTGATGAGGAAAGGCTGAGAGACCTGGGTCTGTTCAGCCTGGAGAAGAGAAGACTGAGGGGGGGATATTATCAATGCTTACAGATACCTGAAGGGTGGGTGTGAAGAGGATGGGGCCAGACTCTTCTCAGTGGTGCCCAACGGCAGGAGAAAGGGCAATGGGCACAAATTGGAACACAGGAAGTTCCACCTGAACATGAGAAAAAACTTCTTTCCTGTGAGAGTGACAGAGCACTGGAAGAGGCTGCCCAGAGAGGTTGTGGAGTCTCCTTCTCTGGAAATATTCAAAACCCGCCTGGACGCAGTCCTGTGCACCCTGCTGTAGGTGTAGCTGCTCAAGCAGGGGGGTTGGACAAGATGATCTCCAGAGGTCCCTTCCAACCCCAGCCATTCTGTGATTCTGTAAAATCAGAAGAATGGAATGCAAAATTCTTGTGAACCCTCATGAAGCCCTATTTTAATTAAAATAAGGTTTCACTATGTCTAATACCAACTTTACTTTTTCAAGCTGTATAATTGGCAGTGAATTTAGACAGTCTTATGGCTTTATACTTGCAAATTTGCTTTACATGGTTGAAGATACTAATTTGGTATGCATCACCATAGAGGTGGAACCCAGCCTTTGTCGGACATGCACACCTTTGATGACTCACCACTAAAAATTGCCTTGAGAATAGTTTATATACATATATAAAACAGTTTATAATTCATGTAGCATGGATGGAATAGGGAGCACATGATAAGCTCTTTAATTCAGCATCATTTATTGCTGTCACAGGTGTTAGAAGACTCCAGATGTATTAGGGCATCAGTTATGCTAGTCAGCTAAATTTGCCAACTTGTGATATCTCAGTGGCATCAAGTTTGACAGGAGCAAATGTTGACAATATCCATGTTGACTGGCAGAGGATGTGTCTGTCTGGCTTTTCTAACTAACTGAAGTGTCAGACCAGCAAGCCAAGTAATCCTCTTGAAGAGAAGACTGGACTAGCATTTGATAAATAAACAGGTTGTCAGTTCTGCACACAAGTATCGGCTTTCGTTAGACACGTGGTGAACTCAACGTCAAAAACAAATGATGCTATATGAAGAGACAGGATAAGGAGACAGTCAGTTGAACTGGTTTTCCCAAAGACTGCATCAAAACTGACGTTCGTGTGAAGTCTATGGGTCTGTTTTGCAATTTAGAGGAAGCCGAGTTACACCTCACTCAACATGTTTGAATTTAACACAACGAAAAAGTTATGACTATGAAAAAACCTTAGAGAAATTTTTAGTCTAGCTTCTTATAAATGAAAAAGGTGAAGATCTACCTCTCCGTTAACAGAGGCTGGAGTACTTTGCCAATCCAAAGGGAGCTTGAAAGGCTTACCAAGAATTGCCCAAATCTGAAGGAACCCGAATTTCCCAGAAGCCCAGCTGGCATCCTCTCACAATAAAAACTGTGCTTGGAAATTGTGATCCTGCTGTGGCAAGAATTGTACTGCAGAGAAAACAAGTGGCTCAGATCAGCTCCCATCTATTTGAACAAAGTACCTGCAGGGAACCAAGGCTACTGGATTGATTGGTAAATTTTTAATCACTTCTCAGAGACTAGCTTCCTTTGCTTTTAAGGAATAAAAAATTGAGTTAGTCCTAAAGATGTGTGTCTGAGATATTCTAGATTAGAGGCCAGCTTCTGTCTAAACATGCGATTTCAATGTACTGGCCAGAACATCACCAGTCTGCTGTGAAATAGTAAAAACTTATCCTCAGAGCTTTTACCTGGCTGCCCTGGAACAGATAACATCCCGAACATGTCAGACGCAATATTTCCAATCCAGTCAGACACCAAACCTCGTTCATTAGGATATACAGGTGAGAAGGGAGGGAAAGGAGGAGAAAAAGCTTTTGACCGGGTAGAGTGGTGACTTCTGGTGAACCCATTGGTGATTAGACATTCGCCAAACTCTTTTTTGGGGACATACAGGCATGTAGGAATCACTGCAAGTAGCTTCAGGTGAAGTCCTGCTATTTGTACGGCAGGAAGAGCCATGAACATTGCCCCTTCTTTGGGTTAGAATACGTCCATCCCATTAAATATATTCAGATGTGGGAGTATTTCCACTTCAGCCTGAATAGATGATGAAAGTTTGGGATCTATTGGGGTTATTTCATTAGGGTAGAAAATCAACTTTATGGTTTAGGTGAATTCCCATGACAGCACCTGTATTAATTATAAATTAATACAGAATTATGCACTGATCCTTGTTTCTCTAAACACACCAAGTTCCTCTTCAAATTTTACAAGCTGGCCCCCAGAAAGCTCTGTTTCCAAGACAACTTCTTTCATGTCACGCTCAGTTGGGTTTTTTTCTGGCTTCCAGCCTCCAGTGAATAGCATTGTTGATGAATTTGGAACTAGAAAATTTATTCTGTGTAGATCATCTCTGGTCTCCTGAAGTGATAGTTATTTCACTGTCTTCGAGCAGTGAATGAACTGCATCATCAGTATTTTAAAAAGCAAATCCCCCAATAGCATAAAAGTTACTTCTTGCTTTTATTTCAATTATACAATACCTTATAGAATTTTAACAATCATAGTTTATATTCTTAGGTCATCCTCAGAAAACAGAAAGGCTCAAAATTAACTTTTGAAGTGAAAAATCAGCTGTAATGATATGGCTTCTGGAGCTTTAAAGAAAATTAACTCAGTAAAGATTATAGGTCTTGTAGACAAATTGAAAGAGATTCACAAGCACAGCCATGGTATAAGCAAATCCCGTTCACGAGTTCTAAGCTGCTGGTCAAGAAGTATACATGAGAGATGATACAGGCTCCCTTCTGGGCTGAAACAACAAGGTCTTTCTCCAGACAACCTCCTGAAGCAGGTCAGGGGTTAGATCAGTGCAGGCCCTTCTCAGAGAGGTGATAGGGATAGACTGTGACTGGTCATGGTGCCTCTGCCTGGCTTCAACTGCCAGAGCTATTCCAGAAAGTTTCTGTCCTCAAGTGTCCCTATGCTCCGTCTCTCCATGTAAGCACACCATTGGTTTCATGTATACAGTCATGGCAGGTTCCAAAGTCGGTCTTATGTTATAAAGAAATAATAGCTTTTAAAGACTAGAATTTCTCAGGTCTACCAGGAACCATACAGATCAGAAGATGGTCTAAACCTCCGTGGCAATGTGCCTTGAGCTATCCCAGACAAGAGGGAGGGAAGACAGGAGTGTTTATTCATAATTGAAAAAAAAATATTACCACAAAGATTATTTCTTTCATTTTCCAACCCCTTGGCAGGTTGCTTGTATTGCTTTGTGAGTCAGTAAGTCAGAGAAGGGAACTTTCCATTCTGAGCTGAAGGTGATGCTGCTTATGGTCATTCTAACAAAATAATAGAATAGTTTAATTTGAACATCCAGCCCTTCCTCAAAGCAGAGCCAACATCAAAGCTAGGTCAGGATGTTCACAACTTTAGTGAGTTAAGTCTGAAATATTCCCTAGGAAAGAGATCCCACAACCCCTCTGTGCCCCCATACCAGTGCTTAGCCACCTACGTAGTGAAACATTTTTCTTCTATCCAGCCAGAATTTCCTTTGCTACACCTTGTGTGTCCTGCCCTTTCACTGCACACCTCCAAGAAGAGTTGGCTCTGCCTTCTTTACTGACCCTCAGTTGGGTGGCTGAAGACAGCCCTTAGGTCCCCCTTACCTTCTCTCCTTGAGGCTAAGCCAACCCAGGTTTCTCAGCCTCCCCTCGTATATCA
Source organism: Fregata magnificens (assembly GCA_013389945.1). Lineage (NCBI taxonomy): Eukaryota > Metazoa > Chordata > Aves > Suliformes > Fregatidae > Fregata > Fregata magnificens. The sequence continues at coordinate 254,344 of WAAD01034076.1, read as the reverse complement.
AGTGCTCCAGCCCTGGACAATCTTTGTGGCTCTCCTGGAGACGGCTGGACACCTGCCTGCCGATGGGAAGCAGTGAATGAATTCCTTGTTTTGCTTTGCTTGCGTGCGCGGCTTTTGCTTTACCTATTAAACTGTCTTTATCTGAACCCATGAGTTTTCTCACTTTTACCCTTCCAATTCTCTCCCTCATCCCACCGGGGGGAGTGAGCGAATGGCTGTGTGGGGCTTAGTTGCCTGCTGGGGTTAAAGCATGACCACGACACGGGGAGAAAAGAAGATGAAAAAGCTCATTTGTTGAGCTAAAGACAGGGAGATCACTTACCAATTAGCATCATTGGCAAAACACTCAACTTCGGGAAAATTAATTTAGTTTATTGCAAATTAAAATAGATTTGGATGGTAAGAAACAAAGACAAGAATTAAACCACCTTCCCCTCACCCACCCTTTTTTCCCCGGCTCAACTTCACTTCTTCATCCCCAACTCCTCTTCCTACCCTCCCCCCTGAGCAGCACAGGGGTGATGGGGAACGGGGAGTTGTGGTCAGTCCCTAACAGCTCCTTGCTGCTGCTCTTTCCTCAGTGACAAGAATCCCTCAAGCAGTTTTTTTTAAATCTTCATTGATAATATGATATCAAGTACCATGTCTGGCAACACTAGTGACTGTTAGCTTTTTGGCTGGGAGCTGGTGAAGCAGCTGAAGCATCGGAAAGATGGGACTTGGGCTGACGTGAAGCAGGTTGTATTTCATGCCACTGAGAGCTTTAGTCCACACCAGAGGGTTTTCTTAAAATCTGAGTAAATGCAAAAGCCTAGCTCTGAGGTCCTAAATTAGAGGTCAGCCTCTGTTGCACCCAAGCCTTCTGCTGACCATTAACTCTAATGACCATTAACATTTACTCTGATGGAGTTAATCTTAAAATGGGTGTGGTGGTTTGACCCTGGCTGGACACCGTGTTCCACCAAGCCGCTCTATCACTCCCCTCCTTAGCAGGGCAGGGGGAGAAAATGAGGTGGAATGAAACCTCGTGGGTCAGGACAAAAGCAGTTTAATAAAACAAAGACCATGTGTGGAAACAAAAGGGAAAGGACAACACAGACCCCACTCCCCACCTCTCACCACAGCGACGTCCAGCCCCCTCCAGGGAAGCAGGGCCCCAGCATGTGCCGCGGCTGCTCCCGAGGAGGCCACAGCCAAACACTGGTGCCGCCTCCAGCCACCAACACAAAGCATAGCAGGCTGGCAAGGGGAAAACCAACTCCCTCTCAGCCAGACCCAGTACAATGGGCATCTAAAATAGATCAGCAAACTTGAAACCAGTCCATTTTTCTAGACTGGCTATACAGGACAATTAGCAGATATGGACATCTACACTGCAGGTATCTGGAGAGGGATCAGATGAGTGACTCCTGCGTTTTTTTGTACTAGCCATACAGGTTAAGTCCTCTTCAAAGAGAGAGAATGAGCCTGTCAACACAGATGGAAGAAAATAGCTTTAGCAAGCTGTTCCTCCATAAAATGGAGAGGAGTCCAACATGTGCTCGAAGTTTCATGTCACCTTGACAATTTACGGTTGGTAAAGGCAAAATTTTAACAGATTATTTTGAAAGTTTTCCCTTCCATGAAATACAGACACCGCAAATCTTGGAGTCTGTATGAATTGATTTATAAGGACTTGTCACATAAAGTCATTTATGTGGCAGGATACCTCTAGCGAATGGAAGGGGAAATAGATGATAGAGAAAAAAGGAGAGAGAGAAAAGTGCCGTGGGTAAGGTGAGGTGGAAAGGAGTGAAGAGGTCGGTGGGTGGATGAAAGACTGAGAGCTAATCCAGTGTGGAATTTTATTTGGATGAGATAATTAGATAAGCCGGTGTCTCACATTGGAGAAGATGAAGCAGGAGTGACAAGGCAGACAACGCCTAGGATCATTGTGAGTGTAGGGGACGGATGTCAGTGAAAGAGTGAAGACTCACTAGGAGAAGGCGGCTGGAAAATTGGAGTAAGTAGAGGTCAGAGATGTATCAAGCTGAAGAATTCAGTTGAAGGGGATGCAGAAAAAGTATAGGTAGAGAAAGGTGACTGATGTCTTGTGGACTTTGGGGGGGGTGGTAAACAGGGATGAACTGGGGGGAGAAGGGAAGACTCAGTGTGATGGGACGATTTCATGGGGAAAGAGAGAAGAGAGGGCCACTGAGATCCAAGTCACATTTGCCATGGAGTGTGTATTAATTCCTCCTTTGTTATGCTCTCCTAGTTTTTAACAATTTGCAGGTCAGGGATTTCCTGAGGATGTTGTAGTCTGTTTGCTCAGGGATGCCTAGTAGAGGTCTTGCCCAAGTGCTTGTCTAGTCTCCCCTCAAAGCACTTCTGGAGGGAGGGACAGGTGGAGCTTATTCAATGGCGGAGGCAGAGCCGATGTAAGTGGGCAGTAACTGAGGATGTCTGTTGATGAGATAGCTTGGAAGAAGTAAGTTCAGTATGAGTTAAGTTCAAGGCAATTAAAGAATATCAGAGCTAGCAGCAAGGAGAAGTAAGAACTGAGGAACAAGCAGAGTTGCTTCCAGAATGGTGACTGGGAATAAGAGATCCATATGCAGCAAAGGGGAGTCCTAGCAAGGAAAAAGCACGGGCAGTCAGTTGGGTGGAGACGACAGTTGGGTGGAGCCTGTGAGAAGGCTGAGGGAAGCTGGGCCATCAGAGCCACAGTATCCTGTGCACAGTGCCACCCGTGGCAGGATGTGTAAGTGCCACAGGAGTTGGTACCGCTTTGAACACTTTGCTGCCACCATTGTGTCTGAAGTGGCAAGATGAGCCACATGAGAAAGCCTATGTGGATGCTGTTCTGGGGGCACCTATTTTGATGATCTTCCTGTGCCAAAGGAATTGAGGGGAAAATACACTGGATCCTGGGCAGCTCTGTTCTGCCTTCATGTGACTGTTCACTCAACTCCTGCTCAGGTTTTGGCTAACCCAGCTCATGCTAAGGCCTGATGTATGCTGGGAGCAGCGCCCTTAGGTCAAAGTGAGAGCACCACGTAGGCAGGATGGGTGGCCAGAAAGAGCTAAAGGGCCATGATGCAGCCATGACCACCTCCAGATTGCTGTCTCCTGCAGCCATCATCTTTTGTCTGGCAGTTTCATCAGAATCTGCTGACTCGTGGAAATGGTATAGAGCAAACCTCCAGGCTGGAAGGTATAAAACACTAGTTTACCCCAAAAGCTTTTGAGGCGGATCTAACAGCAGCTGTACTGCTGAGGCTTTCATGCTTCCCAGTGTGATATAGGGGATGCCTGCATTGTGATGGATGAGGAAGGATGAGCGCTCTCACCGTTGGCTAGGTAACTATTTCTTTTTTTTTTGCTCATAAGTGCATGAATTAAGAGCTATGGGTTGTAAGTTAGGAAATCTTATGAGTTGAGTGGTGAATAAGGGAATTCATGTGATAGACTACTCTGGGCAAAGGGGATTGAGCCCTGTTTGTTGTGTTTGTTTGTTGTACTTCTTAATGAGCTCATGAAATAAAGTTTAAATCACAGAGTACATTGTCCTGTAAATTTGAGAGAATCAAACGGACCATGACACTTCAGAAAATGTGTTGGAGCCCAGCTCAATATGGATGGTGAGACAGTAACAGCATTTGTGCCTACAGCATGACAGCTTACGTTCAGTCCTGTTCAGCATCTTCATTAATGATGTGGGTGATGGGGCACAGTGTACCTCAGCAAGTTTTCAGATGACGGAAAGCTGGGAGGGGTGGCTGGTACAGCAGAAGGTCGTGCTGCCATCCAGAGGGACCTCAACAGGCTGGAGAAATGGCCTGAGAGGAACCTCATGAAATTCAACAAGCAGAGGTGCCAAGTCCTGCACCTGGGGAAGAACCCCGCCCCCTGCACCAGTATATGCTGGGGGCCACCCAGCTGGAAAGCAGCCTGGCTGAGGGTCCTAGTGGGCACCAGGTTGAACATGAGCCAGCCATGTGCCCTTGCTGCACAGAAGGCGAGTGGTATCTTGGGCTGCATTAGGTAAAGTATTGCCAGCAGGTCGAAGGAGGTGATCCTTCCCCTCAGCTCAGCACTGGTGAGGCCACACCTGAAGTGCTGGGTCCAGTTCTGGGCTCCCCAGCGCAAGAGAGACACACTGGAGGGAGTAGAATGAAGAGCCATGAAGATGATGAAGGGACTGGAGCATCTCTCATATAAGGAAAGACTGAGAGAGCTGGGGCTGTTTAGCCCAGCGAAGAGAAAGCTCAGGGCAATCTTAATGTATGTAAATACCCAGAAGGAGGGTGCAAAGAGGACAGTGCAAGGCTCTCGTCAGTGGTGCCCAGTGCCAGGACAAGAGGCAATGGGCGCAGACTGAAACACAGGAGGTTCCCTCAGAGCATCAGGAAACACTTTTTCACTGCGAGGGTGACGGAGCACTGGCACAGGCTGCCCAGGGAGGTGGTGGAGTCTCTGTCCTTAGAGATATTAAAAAAAAGTCTGGACACAGTCCTGGGAAACTGGCTCCAGGTGACCCTGCTTGAGCAGATGACCTCCAGAGGTCCCTTCCCACCTCAGCCATTCCGTGATTCTGTGATTGTGTGACTTGACAGAAAAAAATGACAATGGCCTCACTCACTGGTTTTGGTCAGAAGAGTCACACTTGGGGCAACAGCAATCGGGACAGCGCACACGTGCAGCGCAGGGCTCCGAGGAAGGCGACATGGGTTGAGGATGGGTCCCGTGAGGCGACACCCAGCGCTGGCTGCCGGGGCTGAGGAGTGCCTTGGCGTGAGGATGGGTGCGGTGGCTGGGGTCTCTGTGGGGACGAGGACAGCCTCTCTGCGGGGAAGGGCCTGGAGCAGCGTTCCCTCCTGCCTGAGCTGGGTCCCAGCGCTGGGGCTGCCCCTGGCCCGGAGGCTCAGCCCCGTCCATCCCCAGGGCCCGCCAGGGTGGTGGCAGGGGGAGGCCAGGCCCGGGGCTGCCCCCTTGCCCCACCGCGGCCATCGCTGGCGACGAAGCCGGCCATCTCCAGCCTCAAAACCGGCCCGGCAGGAAGCAGTCCCTCACCGCCTCCAACTACTTCCGGCG